>SSNS01000006.1:1169631-1451023 GCA_006937985.1 Aphyosemion australe | reverse complement strand
ACACTGTCACCTTTTTCAAACCTACCGAGTTTGCAGGTATGGTTTTAGCTCCTCTTTAAAGAGAATTGAAGAGTTGTTATATTTGCTCTAAAGAAATATAACCTTGTTAAGACTAAAATTAGAGCATCTAAGTTCCTAAAGCTCAGAAATGATTAATGCGTCCGGCGCTGTTCTCCTATTGAGGACATGCTTGAAGTCCCCTAAAACTAAAAGGAATAGCATTTTGACATCCCAAAATCTATGGAAGAAGAACACAGTGAGCGAGTAGCATGACTTTCTCAGACGATCTGTTTTGTTTTCCTGCTAAGACTGTGTGCGTTAGCCCTCTGCAGCAGCACGGAGAGCGAACTGCCAGCTGCCTTGCAGACCAGTGAAATGAATCCATCCTACTTCTGTTTATCTGCGAGTTAGTGTTCTGTAAGTTTCAGTCGCTTCTTGTGAGAGACTGTGATTCATTTTCCCCTCAAATGTATTTCTGGACTACACGCACTGGCTGATCCCTTTACATCCCTGCCCGTCAAGCTGAAGCTGGTGTGTTTTTCTACGGTGTCATTTGAATTGGAAATAAAGACAAAAACAGATTTTAGAGAGTTTATTTTTTTGGTCCAGTGTGAGTCTCTGATCTTTGTGCTGCACTTCCTTATCAAGGCCTACTTGAGTTATCCTGAGGAAATCTCTGGCGCCCCAGTGTGAGAGGATCGTAATTGCTATCCAGCAGTATAAAAGCGCTGTCTTTGCAAGGAGTTCTTCCACTCAAGGCTGCTCTTTGAAAGCAACATGGAGGCCATTTCTTTATTATTTTTCACAGTGGTGGAAAAGCATGAAGCAGGGAACTGGTTTGCAAATGCACAGCCCTTACCTCAACATTCATCTGCAATAGCATTGGGTTACATTCAACAACGCTCTGTTTGTTGTGAGCTGGAGTCCGTTCTCTCTGATTCATAGAAACAAAGTGATTTGCAGGATTATTTGCATTTTGGATGGAGTTCTGAAATCCAAACAAAAGCAGTCACCGGAGACAGATTTGGGCTATATGCGGTGGCAGTGAGTCAACCAAAATCTGGCTTGATTTAGTTGGGATACTCAGTGGATTTTCTGTATGTTTGGTGGCACTTCTTTCTTCTCTCCTTTGTGGTAAATGAATCTATTTGCAACGGAATTAGGGGAGTTTACACTTGAATCACCGTGTTGTGCTGCTAAATATTATTTATGCCCAGTGTTTGGACCCAGTAACTGTAAGATCATTAGTGTCATTATGGTGTGATCACATCTGTGTCTCATTTAGTAAATATTGTTTTCACGGAACATCAGACATATACGTCTTCCATTTGAATGCAGTGGTAATATCATGAAAGCCTGTTTGTTTATGTTTTGGTTTGTACTCCTGAATGAATTTAAATTATGAGGGTGGTGTACTCCGTTTGGTTCCATGGAAAATTAAAGTGCTGGGAAGAAACAAATATTACCTTTCACCTCATTTTGTTTTCTTGATACCAATGAGGTTTTTTAATAGTTATATGCCATGAGATATCCATTTAAAATAAAGGCTTCACACATTTCAGCTTGTACAACTTCCATCAGAAACATGATCATCTCTAAATAGAGCAGTCGGTATCTCACTGGGCTGTGACTTGCAAACATTTGCGAGGGAGTTTCCAAAGTTTCCCAAAACGTTTGCAAGGGTTTCCAATAGGGCTGGGCAATAAATTGAAAATTTATCGTAATCGAAATTTCTAACTATACCCGATATAGTTTCCCCATGTCAATAAATTTGATAATAAAAAAAATGAAAAGATGTGTGTAGGTTGGTGACGTTCATGTCCCTTTAAGATGTACCACCTCGAGTCACATGACAACATGACTCAACGTAATACACGCAACAGCCCCATCTAGTGGACAACTTATGTTTTAATGCATACATGTAGCTATCGTCCATTTATCGTTATCGAGGTGAACTCCTCAATATATCGTGATATTGATTTTAGGCTCTAGTTCCAAATTTCCCTGTGTGTGTGTCAGGGTCTTTTCTGGGATATTTTGAACTCATTTGAAATATTTGTGCTACTTATTCCTTCTCTAAATAATCAAAGTTGTTGCAAGAGTCTGAAACTTGTTTGGAAATGTTCCCAATTTAATTTCTGTGAGGCAGAAAGTTCAGTTGATTGATCAACCCTGCTGAAAAAAACAGCTTAAACTAGCATAGATGGTTACCAACATATATTATGTTTTGGTGCTGGTATGCTGGTCCAGCATGAGATACTGGTGATGGGATGCTGGCCCAGCATGCTAGAACAGCATCTGTTCCTGGACCAGAATACAAGCATACCATGCTAGTCCACCAGCTAAACCAGCACCAAAACACAACATATGCTGGTAACACCTATGCTAGTCTATGCTGTTTCTTTCAGCAGGGAATGGTATTTATATATAATGGTATTTATATAACAGGTTCTGGATTCCTGCACCCCCCAAAGACACTTTAGACACAATAGTCAATTACCCATTCAAACGCAGGTGGTGATGAACTACATTGTAGCCACAGCTGCCCTGAGGCACACTGACAGAAGCGAGACTACCATACACAGGCGCCACCGGTTTTTCCAACCTCCACCAGCAGGCAAGGACGGTGAAGTGCCTTGCCCAAGGACACGATTGCAACAGATTGAGTGGGGCATGAACTTGTAACTCTCCACTTATAGGGCAGGCACTTAACTTCTCTGCCACTGTTTCCCCCTCGACACCAACCAACCAACCAACCAACCAACCAACCAACCAACCAACCAACCAACCAACCAGCCAACCAACCAACCAACCAGCCAGCCAGCCAGCCAGCCAGCCAGCCAGCCAAAGAACTAGGGTGGTGTCCAAGTTGCAACCATGCCCCCACTAGACCCAGTCGTATATAAAATCGTACATACCAACTCGGTCTGATCATTTGCAACTATTCATACAATTTTATGTCTTCAACAATAGTTGCCAACAGTTGCAGTGAGATAATGGTTCAAAGAAGCCTAAAAAAAGTTATGGGAGCTGATATTCAAGCAAGAAGAAGTGAAAAGTGAAGCCCCTTGTCAGCTCCGTGATGAAAACAGAAAACAGAACAGACTTTCGTGTCATACCAGATACTGTTGTCGTTTTCCTAAAACAGAACTTTTCAAGGCTACAAGCTCACTTCTCTTCTCTCATGTGTTGGGGTGAATTCAGGGTGCTCTTGGTGAGAATATGTGTTTTATTTTTATGTGTTTGTAATTCTGGTGAACCAGTCCCAAAGCCATGGAAACAGCACTTAAAATATTTTTGTTCACCACATCATTTATTTGCAGCTTTTTCAGTCCCAGACTTTCCTCGGGCTGCAGCTGCAAACCTCAAATATTTACAACGGTGACTTTGACAGTTGCAGGTTTACATTAAGTTGATTATTGCTTAGCTGGTATTAGGTTTGGTTTCCCTGCAGGCCAAACTATCAATCAAATTCACGTCTAGCCTTTGCTTAATAATGACCGTTACTTAATGAGAGGGAGGTCGCCACGTTAAGTAGTAGAAAAACTCAGTTTTTTAAGTCTGTGTTAACTTTTATTTATTTTACTGATTGTACTTCGGACTAAATCTTATGAATAGCTGCTTATTTCCACTAAGTGAGTTTGAGATGTGTAACCCCAGATCAATTCTTATGAGCTGTATTTTTGCCAAGGTCGGTGGCGTTTCATCGCCACAGAAAGTGAATAAACAGACTGCTTCTCCCTGTTGCCTACCAGGCTGGTTTTAAAGCATTATTCCATTGGCTGCTCCTGCTGTTGCGACTGAACCTTGAATTGCTTAGAGTGATTAGTTGCAGGGAGCACGCTGCAGCAATGGTCCCAGGCTACTTTTGTTGATGTTGAGGCTTTTATGCATTCTGTTTAATGCGCTTGTGGGGCTCGCTTTTGATCCCGGAAGGAGGCTGCTGAGATACCCCGCCACCGCTGTGCCCCCCCTCCTCTCCCCAGCCTGCATTAGCGCTACCAAATTCAGATCAGCCTGGCGATCCATTTAGACTACCCCCACCACAACTACCCCGAGTCTCTATTGAAAACACACCTTTCTGTTGACTGAGGAAGCTTGTCTATTGAGCCGAGGCATGTGAAAATCTTTCAGAAAAGGAGTGAGTGGTGCTTTCGTGGAGCGCTTCTTGCTCTGAATAGAAGTTGTAGACAGTGTTCTTGATATTTGCCCAAATTTCCCCCAAGTTGCTCCAGAGGCTGTGTGTAACCTCAGATGTCAAGAGTTTACGTCCTAAAGTAATAAAACATTAACAATTTAAAGATTTATTTTAAAAAGTTAGATTTTTCTGTGATGATCAAGGTTGGTTGATCTCTTTAGCATGTAGCTGCAGATCAGCTGTCATTTGACTTAAAATGTCATCTCTCATCAGTAATTAAGTGATTTCACAGGCAAGTAACTAGCAATCACTTCAGATTACCCTCCAGGGGATTGTGTGTGTGTGTGTGTTTGTGTGCATATGTGTGTGTTTTCTGTGATGCCTGAGAATGTTAGTGTTTCGTCCTGGCTTCTGCAAAGAGAGGTCTTTAACATGTTGGGGAGCAGCTACAATGAAAAACAAGGGCTGTGCAGAGAGCGAAGAGCAGATTAATATGCAGCACCAGCACTGAATAGCAATTCTCAGCACACTGCTAATTGTTTGATGGATAGTGCAGAGCCATTTGCATTTATATCGTACCATAAACGCCTCCTGCCTATTTAGATCCCATATTTAACTCCTGACACCGGAGCAATGGTCACAGTTTCCCTGCAAAAGGGCCTCAGCAAATTTTTTAACAGAGGCTTCCTCTTTTCAAACCGCAGGAGGTCACTTTAATGTCTTCGTTTGATGGATTTTATGTTGCCTTATGTCTTCTTTAGTTAAAAAAGGACACAAATTCTTGAACTTGTTTCAAAAAAGTCGCATAAGGTGAGATTAACTTTGGCCTTTGAGTTTAAATGCTGCTTTTCTGCTGGTGCACCAAAAATTCAGTTGGTCAAATAAAATGCTAAATCATTGTAAAAGTGCCATTCTGTATTAATGCAGGTTATTACTATGAATAAAAAAACATTGGTGGAAAGTGAAAGGTCAAATTTAGGATGAGCTTTTACTTCTGTATGTTTGTTAGGGGTGTGTAGCGACTAAAATTTGACGATACGATATATTATCGCAATACAGACGTGATGATACGATATGTTTGCGATAATAAAAGCTAGACATTATTTGGAATTTTTAAGACTGAATTTAATTAGAAAACTCTAGCCAAACACTTCGAAGACTTATCAAGGTTTTTCGCGTCTCTGCCGCCACCTAGCAGTCGGAGTTTGAATTGCACCACGCAAAAGAAGTTACAATAAATGTTTGCATGTAAATTCTCAATTAAAAAAATGGATACACTGCTTTTAAATATTGATTTAGTATCATAATGAAAAATAGTGGGATATTTCAGTGTGTTAGTATTTTCTTACATGCTGTGAGAAATGGGATGATTCTGTATGTTTTGATCACAATTATACTGAAACTAACCTGAACAAAAAAGCACCAGAAGCCTTCAAATGACAGGCAGACTTCATCTTATCCATCTGTTAAAACGGCATATATAAATGATATTTTAAGGTGCATGAAGCTCATGAATAGTTTGTTTTATTCTGAAACAGGAAGCACTTTAGGTTCCCACTGCTGTGGCTTAAAATCTGTTCTTTGTATTAAACAGTTTTTTTAATATACATAATTATAGGTGGTGAAACCTAACCAAGGTATTAAAACGCAACCACCAGTACCAGGGAGATTACATACCTGCCATTTAGAAAAGGAATTAGCTGATGGTGATTTTTGAGTGCACCATAAAGAATCACTTTAGAACAGGTCACAAGATCTTTGTTCTGTTATTCAGAAGGTTTGAGTCCCAGCAGCATCGCCGTATCTGGTGACTCTCTTTGTTCAACACTACCTATAACATTTTCTTTGTAGGACCACATTACTGCTGCTATACATTTCCCTTACAACTACAAACAAACCATAATCTACTCTTGTGTAGATAATGAAATTGAAAAAGGTGGATTCTGCAAATGCTTTGAAGAATAAAACAGACCATCCGTCATTTCTTTTGTCTATCCAGAGCGAGCTCATTTGATTTTGGATCATTTCAAAGATATGCAGTTACTGTCTTTAGATTTTCTGGCACTCCTTAAGCTCTGCAGCTCAGGCTTTGGGAGAACTTTGTCTTTGAAATGAAGGCTTGATTTTCATCTTTGTTTTCAAGATTTCAATCAATGGCGGATATTTTTCTTTGCTAATAACTTTTCTGAGTCTTTGTGAATGTTCTCTAAACCTTCTCTTTCATTACTTCAAGGCACTTCTCACTATCTGCCAACTCTTATCTGGAGATAACACTTCAGCAGTGGTCCTCATATAACCTTGGTTAAAAATAACCTTTTTTTATATTAGTTGTACACATTTAATTTTTTCTTTAACATACTATAACTGATTTTTTTGGCAATTTGCTATGTTTTTATCTGTAAATGTTTTAAATGATCTTTCTCTATAAATAGCATTAAGAATTAGCCTAGAATCTAGATGGGTCTATCCATGCTCCATTGGAATCAAAGCAGCCCCGGACATCTGGTGCCGGTCCAATCACAGCGCTCTATCTGTTTGATGGGCCAATCACAGTGCTCTATCAGCCAGGTGGGCGGGATGTTAGTGTGACTGAGCAAAACTAAAATGGCCACAGCTCCATAGCGGTCCAATCACAGCGCTTTATTGGTTTGGTGGACGAATCACAGCACTCTGTTGGTGGGCAGGAGGTTACTAAAAAACAAAGATGGTGACGGCGTGTTTGAAACAGCTTTGGCATTAACTTTGAACTATTTAGACTTGGGCTTTTCTTTGAATAAAGAGCAGATAGAAGAACTTAAGTTTATTTAAATAAAGGATGTATTTGCATCTTTTTTGATAGAGTATGGTGGACTGCCTCGTTGACTGACATCTGTAGTGGTGAGTACGTCATGTTGTTTGTTATCTTAGCATGTGGAGACAGTTTGAAGACAACCGTAGATCCCACGCTATGACTAAGAGCCATAAATGGACTGTGGCCAGACTGTATATTATCATATATAGGATGGCTTACCAGGCTATATAAGAATAGCATTTGATAAAAGAAAGTTTTTACACCGCACAGAACCATTGACATGAATAATAACTTGACGAGGCATACTTGACCCTTATCACCAAGAGAAGCCAGGATGTCCAGTTTTCAGGTGCTGCCATGTTGTGTTTCTTAGCACTCTGAATGTTGGGCTGAAGTCTCACTTATTCCACAATAATGGTGTTTTTATTGCATCATATCACTAAATGCAACTGCCGTTTTAAAACGATAATAATCAACACCTACATATCCTGATATATATTTATATTTTTAGTCAGGACGGTGTTTTATTTGTTTTTGCATTAATTGAGAGGGAATAAAAACTTGTTCTGGAACCAGCCACTAAGAGGTTTGTTGGTTTTCTGGGTCTGGATCATAAATGTATCATGGCTCCAATTTCCAAACTTTGACTTTGGTTAAAGCCATACTATGTGATCATGAACACAGCTGATTTGTTTGATTTAGTGATGAACCGCTCCTGTAGACACTAATGAAGGCTGAGGAGACGTTTCAGCAGTTAGATTAAGGTGTTAAAAAGACGAACGCACAGCGAGGAGATAAGTTTCACTTTTGTTTTCACTAACGGACACTAGGGGGTGCTAAAAGCAAGCCAAAACTGCCAAGTGTGCCTTTAATGCAATGTTACTTTATAAGCCTTTACAATTTTGCATTACGTTAAAATTCCTCCTGTAACTGACCACTAGATGCACCAAAGCGCCACATGTTGCTGCTGTTGCTACTTGCACTTTTAAATAACCTTAGATTTTTTATTCAAAATAACATATGGAAGTTTTTTGGAGCATTTTATAGATGGCAGAAGTCCACTTTCCTCAAGGACATAAATGCTATTTCTCCAATTATTTAACAGAAATGCATCAACCTTTTCAGAATACTCTTCACATTTCTATTCAGACGGATGCCTCGACAGATTTTTTTCTCTGTCTCATTTTCTGTCATTTTGCATGGCGAGCTGCTTCTTTTATAGAATAAAACAAAACTTCCTGGCTTTCCCATGGTTTCAAAAGTACAGCTCATTGCATTGGAGCTGATTAATAATGAGGAGGAACGTCTGTGCATGAGAGAGAGAGCTGGCCGAAGCACCGGGCCCGGCTCTTTGGAAACAAAAACAATACACTTTACAGAACATTCTTGAAACTGGAAAGCTGCTTGTTTTCCATCCTCTCACATTTGCATCTCATCAAGGATCTTGAGTTAAATGTAAAAAATTAGCTACTCATACAAGGTGCATTTGAAAACTTAGGCGCAGCTGAAGTGCTCTTGTGACTGCAGAGTGGGACACCCCCCCACACTACCCCTCTTACCCCCTTCCTCCACCTCCTCCTCCTCCCCATGTGGCCTCAAATCATTAATCACCAGGATCTTTTCAGCTGTCAATACATACAAAAAGGCGACCCCCAAAGCCAACAATGATGTCTAAAATAAAACCGCTCCCTTTTCTTTTTCAGAGCAGGGGCAAATATAGTTCACTAAGGATTATTGTTTACTCTTCTGTCCAGCTCAAATCTCATACAGTATTTATAAAGAGCTTATCTTGTGAAGAAATCCTTGTCTGAACAACACAGCATATTGTCAGTAAAAAAAAAAAGTCTCAGATTAACCCGGATCAGATCATTTCTTGTTCAAACTAGTACGGAAGCAGAATCTTTTGGCACTAGCAGTTAAGATTTTAAGCTCGTGATGTATAATTAGGGATATTTCACCGTGAAAGTGCCTTTAAAGGAAGCAGGAGGATGTTTTTAATTGCTACAGCCTAATTTGTCATGCTGAGTACCTAAGCTGCAAACTAAACAGTGACCAAATCTTTAATACAGTTTACTTCCACATTGGCATTTGTTAAGCCAGCATCTCTTTAAACGAGCTGCTTGGGAGGCATCGTCTGTTAACTACTGTACAATTATCCATCGATTCAACCTATGTTTTGCTGATGCGGCACAATCTTTATTTTTTATATTCGCTTCAATATTTTGTCCTTGAAGGCAAGAGAGAAGAATAAAAAACATGGTGCATAGCTGAATACTAAAACCCCCTTCCTTATTGATCTTCTCCTCAGTGTGCTGTTTGGCAGTTGAGGTTTTACGATGCAGATTTTAATCACCTCTGCTGGTTCCGAGTGGCCCTCCATGTGTCTGTCTGGCACCGCCGTGTTCAGGCGTCTGATGATTTGTAACTTATAAACATCACAAGTCAGGGAAGGACACCTGCCAGTTTTTACGCAGGGCCAGGCACACAGCTCTCCTGTAAAACAGGGTTATTTGTTGGGGGACTTGTGTCATAAATTTTATAGATGGATGATTTGTTGTTTGATTTAAAAATCTTTTTTTTTTTTCTTTATTAGATTCAATCCTGGTGACGACTTGTTCGGAGCTGTTTGAAAACTGGTTATGATGCATTTTTTGCAGGGACTTTATGAATTGGCTTTTTATGTGTATTAGCATAATCTGGCGATACGATATTTATCACATTACACGGAAAGAATACAATATATTGCAATACAAAAAGGTTGAATTTGGAACACGGACACCAAAGCGACATCTAGTGTGTGGAGGTTTTAGTTGCAACAACAGCTTACCTATCCATGAGAAAATTCACCATTTCCGCGTGCGTTTTGATGCCATGAAATTTTTTTATTTGGGTCCATTTGTTGTTGGCATCACCTAAACTCACTCTAGTTTTAGATCTTTTATGGTCGCTCCTCTTCTGAGAAGGGTAACAACATCTTCTGGTCTCAGAAGCAGCTGCTTGACTTGCCGAGTCCGCCATTTTCCACAGTGCCAGCCTCGCTGTGCCGAGCAGACTGTTTACTGTATTTGGAAACCCACAATGGTGCCCTCTATTGGCTGGTAGATGTAAACATAAACCCAGTGTCGTGCCTGTCAAAATAAACTTTTGATTATTTTTTTAAATTTAAATATAGCTTTTAAAGGAAATACTGTACCTTCATTCTGCACACCTCTAAATGCCCCACGGAGGGATTATTTTAAAAAAATATAGCTTTTTATTCAATTGTTCCATATTCAACCTCTAAAAGCCAGATGATATTTGTAATTTTTAAGAATGAATTTAATTGTAACACTTAGGCGTTTCAAAAACACATCCTGTGTTATTGCGAGATCTCTTTGTTCCGTCAAAATGAAGGCGATAAAAACTGCTGCCACCTAACCCTTGATTAAAAAAAATCAATACACTGCTTTCAAATATCAATCCCGTTGCCAAAGACAAAATATTGTAAAATTTCAATTTATTGATATTTTTTTACATCTGTAATGACCTATTATTTCAACTTTCCCCACATTCTATGCGATTACATGTGCATCTACTAACTCAAGCTATTACCTTATCCAGAATGGAAGTCGTTATCCAAGTTTACATGTGTTATAAAATCACGTTATTAAATGTTGCGAGTTTGACTCCTTTCATGTTAGCATTCTCCCAGTAGGCTTATCATGTCAACCCCGTTATCTGGGTACCTTAGCTCGATTAGAAGTAGGCCAGTTTGGTTCTACTTCAGCCTGACTACGGTGTTTACACCCATTTCAAAAGTCCAAATTTAGTCCGACTAAGGCCATAACTCTGTTACTGCATGTAAACCCAGTGATTAAGTATCCTTGCTTTTTGTGTGTTTCTCTTTTACAGAATCCCTTACACTGAACAGGAACTTAAATTCACGTTTTATTCTGAAAGTAGCGTGGAGGCAGCCATGGAAGTGAAGGAACGTAGACCTTATCGCTCACTCACTACCCGGCAGGATTCGGAGCGCCGTTACACCAGCTCTTCAGCGGACAGTGAAGATGGAAAACCCAACTCGAAATCCTACAGCTCTAGCGAAACCCTCAAAGCCTTCGACCACGACTCGAGGATGGCCTACGGGAGCCGGGTCAAGGAAATGGTCCACCATGAAGTGGATGAGTTCAGCCGGCAAGGTTAGTCCAATTTTGTCAATTGATGAGAGTATAATTGATGTCAATAGGCTGATCTATAACAACAGTGGCGAAACCTGATTAACAGACACATCGCTGCCTGGTTTTTGTACAGTCATCATTTTTTTAATGAGGAATCAGAGTAGAGGTCATTCACTAAAGACTGGTTTGACTGGTGAAAACCTAATTAAAAGCATCCACAGCTTGACATCATCGCTCCAAAACATTATTGATCTTCAAAGTTCAAACTGAGGCGTCGTCCACCTTCAGGTATTTGGGTGATTTTAAAAAATGTTTTGGTTTTTCTACCCTTAAAGTAAGATAAGAGTAATGTAAAATAATAAAGTTTCATGTTTTATTCGAAAAGTTCTTTATTTTTTAAAGAAAACTATATAGGGATAAAAAATGTGCCAAGTGGCTAACCTGCTAATCAAAGGGTTAAAAATATTTTCTAAATGAGACATTTAAAAAGAATGTCAAACTATGACTGGTAATACAGAGCATTTTAGAAAAAAAAAATGTATTTCACACATGCCTACTGTTGGTACCCTGAAAAAATTCAAAATTATAAAAAAATGTTTACCTTTTTTTCAACCGTTACCAATTTATTTTGAGTTTCTCACAATTAAACTTTGATTGGTCGCTGTAATGGACAGTAATTGAGAGAAAACTGTTAACTGTAAAGAAAAATGCAGCTTTTAGGAGAAGCTTTAGCTTAGCTAAGGGTTTTCTTTTTCTGTATGTTGATTTGTCTTTAACGTAGGCACTTTTGTGGCACATTGGGAGTATTTTGGTATTTTTGTTTCAATAAAGACAGAGATATATCTTTATGTATCAAAGCATCGGTTTTCAAAATATGGAGAATAATGTAGAACTGGTCTAAAATTCATGGTAAATTTAAATTAACATTAAACTCAACCAAAGTAAAGTTTGGAATTTTATTGTAACATTATTTTCCTCTTAGCAAAAACTAGAAAATCCAGTTTGTTTTTTATAATTTCCACCATCTATGTCTATTTTACGTAGACATTTTTCTTTCTTCTTCTTGCATTACTGGTTACTTTAGCTTCACTTTTAGCTGGAGAGAAAATAGTCAAATTATTAATGAAATTGTCAGATACCAAAAACTGCCATTTTGGAGTTAAAAGCTGCTCATTGGAAAACAACAGGACAGAATACAAAGCCATTTATTTCCTTTTGAGATTTAACGTGTTATTTTAAAAATTAATCATCAGAACTCCTTTTAACAGAATGAGACACGACTGTTAGAGGACTACTGTGAAAGCAGCACTTAAAAAAATGCTATAATTACTTAACAAAGGTTTTAAATGTTAAATGGAATAATACTGAATAACAGTAATAAATGCACTTTCATCTTTATTTCACTTCTCAACTAGTGAATAAAACAACCCCCCTCTTAGTAATTTACACATTAATCAAATATATTCCCAAAAATTCTGTGCAATTAATGTTTTGGTGTCTATGATAAAATGCATTGCTTAATTAAGAAAAAAAAACATTTTATATTTGTTGGGATTTCTGCAGGGGCAGACTTCTCCCTTCGAGACCTTGGCTTTGGGGAAGCCCTCCCTTCACACGTAGCCTCGTACAGGACAGACATGGGCCTGCCTCACCGCGACTACTCGGTCAGCGTCGGATCCGACGCGGACACGGAGACGGACGGCATCATGTCCCCGGAGCACGCGGTCAGGCTCTGGGGCCGCAGCAACACCAAGTCGGGCCGCAGCTCGTGCCTCTCCAGCCGGGCCAATTCCAATCTAACTCTCACGGACACCGAACACGAGAACACGGAAAACGGTAACTTGCTCTTCTTTTTCTTTTTCTTTTTCCTCTTTTCTTGTTTGGCTGCTGATTTCATACAGTTTATTTTCTTTTAATGAAATGCATTTAATGTTACTTTTTAAGCATTTTCCCCAACACAAGATGCTGAGAGGGTTAGGGAATTATCAGCTTTGAATTAGAATTCTCTTTCTTCTGTTGAACATCAGTTTATTGTAAGCTTGGTTTTTTTAGGGGAATTTCAAGTTTCAATCTTTTTATAGTTAGACTGTGACAAAAAGGCTCTGGTAGGTCCTTTTGTGACTTTATTACCAGGATGTGGGGAGTCATAAGGATTTCTGTGGTTTGGCGTTTCTGTTTTGCCTTTAAGGGCACAAGAAACCTTTGATCAACGCTCACTTAACCTAAAAGAAAAACAATGCTGGAGGACAACAGCAGATTCGCTGAAGATATTCTATAAAACTAAATCTTATTTTCTATTATGTTTCACCATGATGCTCCCAAACATTTTCTTGTGTAGTCTATACATGAAAGACTTTAGGGAGAAATTCAGTGTAGTGTGTAGGAGGCACCGTGTGGACATGCTTCTTTTCACCGTGCAACATCGTTGTTGTTGATAGCGTGCACCGTTCTCTGCATTCCCACTTTCTGTTGATCTGGATCAATAAGGTTTGCTGATGACTTAAGTCAAAAGATCAGTTTTCAAGACACAAAGGTCAGCATTAACCCAAGTCATGCATATTATACGGCAGATTTATGATATTGTTCCCAGATAGAGAAACTCATCAAAGCACCAGTGGCAGAAGTCTAATTGCCTTGCACGCTCTTGCAGAGAACCTTGTGAATAGTTTTGCATTTCAGAGTGCGCCGCGTTATGTATTAGCTTCTCATTATAAGTGACAGAAATGATTCTTGCAAGTGGAATCCATTTGGCCTGATGACTTGGGGAGGGAGCGTGGCATCCCTCTGCTTGATCATCCGAGATGCCACGGGCGTTAAATTTGACTGTATTGTTCATAATTAAAAAGAATCTCCTCGGACGGCGGTCCAAGGGTTGCTATGCTGTATTCAGAACACCCGTAGCTGCAGCATCATGCCTCTGTGAGAACCAGTCGAGATTCTAAGTAGCTTTTTATTCCACTCACCCAAGCAGAAAGAGCACTTGTATTGCGCGTTTAATTCAGTAAAGCTAGATAACATACAATTTATATATGGCAAGTTAATTAAAAATCATCGAGCAGGCCTTCTTGTGTGCGCTTTAATCTATTTAAATCAACAAACCATTTACTCTGTTTTAATGTATTCAAGCCGCTGGGCAGTTTCCCCTCCTCCTTCTTCACATGTGACTTACTTGACCCTGGTTTTAATGCATGCAAACAAGCAGCAGTAATTTTAGAACCGATTTCTTGATGCTGTGATTCCAACCCATCACTTCTGTTTCATGAGCTCAAATTTATTCCAGTCATGATGATCTTAGATGTCTTTGATACGTCTAAAGTAAACCGAGTCGTTTAGATTATTGGAACTCGATGCTTGGCTTTGAATAACCAATTAGGTCAAGAGATCTGATCAGTCATTACAGTATGACTGTTTATTGGCCAGTATTTGAGCGGTGTGCAGGTTTTGGTTACCAGTTTAAACCAGAATCACGTTTAATTGGCGCCAACAACAATGGTATGAGGTCTTAATGTTATTGCAAATGGTTTGCAAAATTCACATGATGTTTGTGTACATTTATTTGTTGCAATTTAGTCAAAAAGTGTCTTAATGTTGTCTAGATTTGTTTGAAATTTACTCTCATTTTATTGCAAAGTTGCCTGACATTTCTCACATTTACTGGCTCATGGAAAATGCAGTGACTGTAGTTTCAGGGGAAATTTGTCATGCAAATTTTTAAAGCATGTTCAGAATTCCAGCAACAGGAGAGTGAGGTCCTGCAAATCACTGGAGGAACTTGAGAACCCTTGTGACCAATTAGAAAAACTTCAGAAGTGGCGAGAAAAGGTTCATAACAAATGTGACGACAGTGATTATTTTGAAAGGAAATCGTTCAAATTTTTCAGCAACATCACCCTAACCCTAGACTCCCGTCTTCAATCAACCAATGAAAACACACCTTTGGGGATTCTGCAACTGCAAGACTCCGCCCCTCTGAGTTTGAGTTTGAACCCAGTTTTTATTTTTGTTAAAAGCCCAAGTAAAACCGGAGTTATACTAAAATAATTAAACTACCTTTTTTAGACCATGAGATAAATTGTAAAAACTGTGATCTGTGGGAGTGTGAGAGGAGATGCGCTCATAAACGTAAAAAATAAAACACATGAGATCCATTTGCTGTTGGTGGAAATCTCACATATTCAACCGATAAGAATGAGTTCAGTAGTGTTTTGTTGCTCAGGGACAGAGGAAGGCTGTGCGAGTGATGTAACGTGTCCTGCCAGAGCAAGACGTTGTGCAGTTTGGCTCACTGAAACCTTGGGCCGTACAGTGTACCACCTCACTAGAGTTCTCACAGTGTGGCATGAGCAGTCCTGTGCGACAGCCGAAAAACACACAGTGTGGCTTTAAATTCTACTTGGAATTCATCACCAATGGTTGTAGTCAAGTGAGAAACACTCATTATTTCATCCTGACGTTTGATACTCCCTGAAGACAACAAGTGGATCAAAACTCAAGACTTTTAAACAGGATTTCATGTATGTTCTTGTTGGACTACATCAAAGAAGCATGCATCGCTATCCGTGTGCATCCTTCCCATGCTAACTGTGGTCTCCTGGGAGCCCCTCAAAGACGCTTCACTGCTGACTCATTGTACATCTTACTGAGGCTAAACAGCAAGACGTCAAACCTGTCTGCTGTGTTTGGAAGAAGGTTGCTTTCCTTGGTTTTCACCCAGTAACAGCTTATCCAGATGTGAGCTCTAATCCTAACTTTCCCCCGCAGCCATGGGTTGGCTATCACGTTTCTGTAACCATGAGAACCAGCAAAGGGGACGACCACAAAGCCCGTTGAGGAATTGTTATTCATGTGTTCCATAACCTGTGTAGAAGAAAGCGACTCAGCTGAAGCTTACACCGGTCTTTCTGATGGGAAAAGGAATGCTTGTGTGACTGATGCTGATGTTTTTCGAAGGCCAAAATGTAATTAGTTCCAGTGGGTGGTTAGTTGTGTACTTATTTAGCTTTTTCTTACTTTGTTCTCCTGAGAGGTCTGTTTTTCATTGATCGAGGAGATATATTTTTATACATTCACACACACTGCCAAGCCTTGATCTTACTGTAAAGTGCCCCTGAGTGATGCACTCTGTCTCTTCTTTTCTGGAAAATCCAAAACTCAAATGTCCTTACGAGATTATCCGTTTCAAACTTTGTCTACTTTATAAAAAAAAAAGGAAAATGTTGGTCCTTCTCTGTCTGACATGTAGCTTTTGAAGTTTATTTTTTTCTGGTGTTGCTCATTTCTCGAATAGAGGTTGTCATATTTTGCCTTTGGGCAAAAATGTTAAGGTAGTGAAACACTTGTGAAAACGTCCTCCCACCATCTTTCAGCTGCATTTTGATTTCTAGCAGAACACAAGCAGCTGTTATGTTATTTTTCCTGAGATACTCTCACATCTCAAATCAATAATTTATTTATGTCACTGTTTTTAACTGTTGCTGTTCTATTTTTTAATAGTACCTAAATTATTAATTAGCCAGAAAAAAAGAACAAAAGTTTGACTGACTTGGCGATGTGCTGCTTGATACCCAAAGTGCCAGAAACACTAAATTAACAGCCCCGATGGCGGAAACGAGATTTACAGCTGTCACAGCAGATTGCTGTAGGGTTTGAGTTTGACTGCTTAAGCTTGTTTCTTAAGCCTTATTTTCAGGCTATTTTAAGGAAAGTTGCAACCCTTGGTATTCCACATTTCTTTTTTTTTTTTTAAACACATGAATCTCTCAAATAGACGATCTTCAATTACTCAAAGAACTTTGCAGTTGAGAGGACTGAAATAAATGCCCATGGATTATTTTTTAAAAAGGTCTCATTCACTTTTTTCAATAAATCAGCTGGAGTCGCTATCATGGTGCTATTTGCACTTCTGTGTGGTAACGCTAGAATGGAGTGAACTGCAGCTCCAGATTCAGGCAGCTTTGAACAATGGACTCCAGGTTCTGGTCGGGATTTCTGACTTCCGAGGACAAATCAAATGCACAAGATAAACAGTTGTAAAATTAGTAAATAATCAAAAGCAAATCCAAAGTGCTCATAGTGCTAATTATAGTCTCACTCTCATTATCTTAACCCATTATTCCTCAGTAGGGTTACGGAGATCTGTTCTTTTCTTCAGCAGTCGTCAGACAAGAGGTGGGGGACACCCTGGACAGGTCTCCAGTCCACCACAGGGCCCCCCACACACACTCACTCACAATTTATAACAATTTAGCGCCTACAAAGTGCATGCATTGGGAGAATATGCCAACTCTGCATAAAATATCTGCAGCCAGGATTCTAACCTGCAACCTTTTCATTCTGCAGGAACAATTGCACCAACTGGACCACCATGCAGCCCCTAGTTGATTTAAATGTATTTTAAATCCTTTTTTTCCCCAGTCTGTTGCTGAGCTGAACTTATAAAATGCATCTGATGACTCACAAAGGGCAGCCACTAACATCAGGCACTGGGAAGGGGGCTGGTGGGGGAGTCTGTAACTCTGCAGAAATATGAATCCTACACACGGCTTCTTTTAATGACTTATAAAACAAACCATTAAACAAAAGTTCCATGGAAATGAAAAACCCCACAGTGATTTATCCCCCCGTTACCTGCATCAGGTGATTTTTTTAGAGGGTATAAGTTTCTTGAGCGACTTTGAAATGTTGAAAGATTGAGGTTAAGAGCTCCGGGGTGGTTTTCAGTTACTGAATCTTTGAACGTAGCGTGACTGTCTACGAGAGACAGGTGTTCCTCATGAAACATGTCTCACACGCACACACACACACACACACACACACACACACCCCAAATAACCGAGCAGTTTTGTAAAGCAAATCTCTTGCAGATGTGAACGTGAATGGGAAGTACATCAACTGTCACTTGTCCGAGCATTGAAAGAACCTTTGTTCGCTTCTATTATTCTAGGCTCAATCCACCTTTCCCATGCATACAAAAGCACCTACTGTGCTTTAGTGGTTAGTATTATAGTTACTATAGGCAGTTTGGATTTTTAAAAAGACACATTTTTAGTTCTCTAAACCAACTCAGGTTAACAAACAAAACTAATTTGCAATAGACAAATATTTGGGGAAAAAGCTAACATATAAAAGTTCCACATCTTTTTGATAAACATTCACCAGACAGCCAAGTTACAACATAAAAAAGTGTTCTTAACTTTTTTAATGGATTCTATGCCGTTTTGGGTTGCTTTTAGCACCCCCTAGTGTCCGTTAGTAAAACCAAAAGTGAAACTTATCTCCTCGCTGTGCGTTTGTCTTTTTAACACCTTAATCTGACTGCTAAAATGTCTCCTCAGCCTTCATTAGTGTCTACAGGAGCGGCTCATCACTAAATCAAACAAATCAGCTGTGTTCATGATCTAAAACATGCAGGAAATGTGCTGGAAGCAGACTGCAGCACCAGGCATGTCAGCTCCACTTTACTAAAGCTGCTTACACATTTGGGCCAGTACGGTCAGGGCTCGCGGAGTCAGTTTGGGCTCGTACGGGCGGTTTTTGTTCACACGGACTTCACACAGACTTCTCAGGAATGCTGAAATCCCCGAGCATGTGGGCGGCACAAAAGACGCGTGGAAAAGTCCGTGGTGTCCTTTCTTAATAAGATAAACAAAGGCGTGTGTGAACTGTGTTGCTTTTGGAGACTCTGAACCACATTATTTTATTAATTTGCTCCCTGTTCTCGCTCACCGCTGTGTGTGTCCTCATAACGGCTGCACACACACACTTCTCTCCTTCTCTGTTCTCTTCTTATCCGCTGAGTGGGAGACCGGAGCGCCGTGCTTGATGTTGACTCGACAGCAACCAGAATGGAAATGAATCATGCATTTGGGAAGCCCCCGCTGGCTGATCCACTTGCCAATCGAAGGCGGTAGGTGTGAATTTCAGCTGGCCAATCAGTCCATAGTGTCACCTCGGTCCCAGCCGGACCTCCAAGGGAAGAGGTCTGAAAACAAGTGTCATCTCAGAATGGAAAACGCACATATGACTCAGATGTGAAACCAAATTCCGGTCCCAAACCGGTCTATACTTGCCCAGATGTGTAAGCGCCATAAGTCCAACAGACCACACTGGCACTCTCAAGTTGCAAGTGCAGTATTCTGGCCACAGAGGGCGGTGGGGGTCTGAGTGACATTTCATTAACCCTGCAAAGGGTCATTTTAGCACATACTGGCTCCAGAAAATGATTTAAAATATGAAAAAGTTGCACAGTATGGCTTTAAAATAAACCACTGAACAAATTATACTTCAACATAAAATCCATGCAACTTCCCGTTTTACCTTGCAGACGCTAAAACCCTGCTGCTGACGACCACACCCTTCTGAAGTGTCTGTGCAAACTCCTTTGATGCTCACACAGCGTTTAAGATGTGTGTTACCTTTGAACTGATTCTCCTGAGCTTTTCCTCAAGATCAGATCGGAAGCCGGTGGGGGGAGGGGGGGGCAACATCAGACCTCCAATTATACAACAATCCTCCGCATTACAGGGCTGGATTCACTGAGGTTGTTTTACAGCGACTGTGACACTATGGTAGGAATAACAAGGCTTCCTATGAAAAGGTAGAATAGCTGCACACACCCAAGAGCATATTATCACTGAAAATAAAGCTAGAAACTAGTTTTGCATGAATAATTTGAATCCCTAGCTGTATAGTCTCTACTCTCTAAATTCGTTAGCTCTCTTTACACATAAAGAAGACCCCACCATATTTAAAAAAATAAAACTAAGTGGAACATGGAAGGTTTTACCAGGGTTTTGGCACGTTGTTGAGGTATACATTAAAAATGCAGTACACTCCCCATAGTGTAGAGCATTATAGGTCCGCAACTGTTTTGAGCATTCATAAAACCTCTGGAGCAAAGTTGGGGTTGTTTATTATTGTGGTGGGAGAGTAATGGGGTCCTATGGGGAGCATGGTGGCAGCATATCTGTGACGTTAAGCTCCCTTGAACTTGTGTGTCTTCTGGTCTCGTGTTTAGGCCACAACCCCATCGGAGTAGCGTTAGCATGCTCGATGTTTGCATATTTCTGTATCCTGATGTAATCCAAGAGAGTTGTTTCAGGGTACGATGATTATGGCTGTATGTAGTAGGATCATCATGGAACCAGGAGAGCATCTAAAGGAGACATGTCCAAAGTGTGGCCTGGAGGCCATTTGTGACCCTTAGAGTGAATTTGTGTGGTCCTCTATTGCATTTCTAGAATGATGGAATTTTGTCTTTCCAGCAGGCTGTTCATGCAGATTGATGCTTATTAACATTTTTATGATCTGAATGGCCGATTATAATAATAACTAGATAAATTGCATTTCTTGCAGAAATACGTTTGAATGCTTTATTGCTGAATACGATAGCTGAAACTGCTGAATTGAAGCTAAAACTAAGCTTAATTGTCAAAATGTGCTGAATGTATTTGAAGTTTTAGGAGCAAAAATTGCTAAAAAGTTTTAAAAAGCCCCAAAAGTAAGTAGAGAATAGAGAAAAAAATCCTAAACAGCAGAAAACGGAAATCTCTTAACATAGTTTAAAAGACTGAGTAGCTAAAATGTAAAAACAGCTCATATTTGAGTATAAGTAGTTAAATTTTCACAATTAGTTGAATTGTGAAGTTAGCAGGATATGCTGAATTTTGAAACTGATAGCTGAGTAGCTGAACTGAAATAAGCAGTTTTCTGCTGCGAAAATTTGACGTAATTGTAAAAATGAGCTGAAAAGATTGAAAGATTTAGGAGCAAAAAATCACTAACAAGTGTATTAAAGCCAAATAAGTAAGTGGAGAAAAGAGAAAATAAATCTAAACATCAGAAAACTGAAATCTCAGTACACAGTTTAAAAAACTGGACAGCTGAAATGTTTAAACAGCTGGTATTTGAGTAGGAATAGTTTAATAGTTACATTTTCACAATTAGCTGAACTGTGACTTTAGCAGCTGAAAATGATGAACATGCATTAGAACTGAAGTGAAGTTGAAAATGAGTTCAATTGTCAAAGTTAGCAGAATGAGATAAAAAATAAACTGTTAGAAAGAGCAGAAATTGAACTTTAAGGTTTCAAAACTTTCTCAGCCAATCAAAGACCAGGGATGGTGGACGGCTGGTTTCCTGAGTCCAAGCTGATCGATTTGGTGTATAACATGTCTGGGTGCGTATTTCTGTTATTTCTGAGCAGGGATAGGGGGGGGGNNCTCGAACCTCGCATCACCATTCGAAAACTATTGCACCGGTTCGAAAAATTCCAAAACCGTCAGCGGCCGAAGGCTTTGATGGTGCTCTGTGTGAATTTTTGTGTGCCTATCTTTAATATTGTAGGAGATATGACGAGTACAGTTTAGCTCTCGGAGAGCGATCGAAGCACCTGAGCTGAGAAAAAATTGAATGGCTGCCAATGGGAGAAAATCTGGCTGACTCCTCCTTCTGAGCCTCATAGCGCAAAAACCGTGGCAGCTACAGCAAAATCGAGACCATCCCATCGAAGCAGACAAAAAAACCTACTGTTTTTGAGAAAATTACGCGTCTACCCCAAAAGATGTGGTCGTAGCAGAATTTCCCCTTCGGGATTTGAATCTGAAGCTGTCAGTCACAGTGGGAAAGGCATGACCATATTTGGGACAGCACAGCCCAGCTGCTGGGAGGAGAAATATTTTAAAACCTTTCCAAACTAGTTAACGCTACGACCACAATTTTTGGAGTACGTCCATAAATTATAGCTCAAAACGGAGGAAAATCCGTCAGCTTTCATCCAGCGCAAGTCTCATTTCCCTCGGTTCTACGGTTCTCTCATGGCACTTCCTGAAGTCGAGCAAAGTCGGTTTTCGGCCCTATTCTTTTGAATGGGGGACGGAGGAGAAAATCCTGAAATTTAAAACTCGTACCTCAAGTTTAACCTGTGATTATAGAAAAACCGTAAAAGATATCAAGAAGCTGAAAAAATTTGAAATAGTTGAACTTCTTTTGAGTTTGTTAAAAGTTGAATGAAGTCTCTAGGTTGAAGTTAACCCTGGCAAGTAAGAGGTCAAAAAGATGAACGATTTTGTTCAAAATTGAGCGATTTTAAGCATTTTCCATTCATTTCAATGGGCTGAAAAATGGCAGAAAAAGCTGAATAAATCGGAAACGGTTGAAGATATCAATACCAGGAGATATAGCCGGAAAGAGCTGAACGAGCTGAACGGTTTGATACCAAACTTGCTGAAATAGCTGAAAAACTGTAGGAGGAGATACAGTTCAAAAAACGTACGGAAGCAGAATAATAAGAAGAAGAAGAAGAAGAAGAAGAAGAATAATAAAGAGAAACAGGAAAACAATAGTTTGAATGCATACTGCATTCAAACTAATAATTAAAAAAAAAACATAAAAAATGTTTTTTCAGTCAACCCCACCTTTAAACTTTTTCAGTTGTCTTCTGGAAAACATATTGGACAAATTACAAAAAGTATCACTAAACTGGCTTCATTCATTGGCCATCAGTGTGTGAACACCAGCAAATAATAATATTCTGTATGAATTAGCTTTCCTCTGTTCTCACAGTGCACCCGGTGCTTTAACTCATTTTCTTGTCCTGCAGGGTTTCACTCTTAATTATAGTCCTGGTTTTTACTCCAGCAGAATATTCTGTCAGATCATTCATGTTTAGTTTCACTCCAGCAAGCTAAAAACAATACTTGACTAAAAAAAATTCTTGTAAAAGAAATTACATGGCAGTAGTGAGAATTGTTCGTTTTCAGTTTTTCCCAAATTGGTGTTTAAAATAGATTCATTTTGAAGTTTTCATTTTGCCAACAACCGCTCGGACTAAATTTTTAATTTTCCCTTCCATATCTAAAACTTCAAAGTGCTTCAGAACAAGCTTATCAAGAACATTAGACCCAAGCATTATTACTTAATGCAGCAAATGTAACGTGAAAGCAAAGTTTTTCTTCAGTTTTCATGCAGAGGGAAAGATTTGGTGAACCTGCAGTATTTTGATGCATCATTACTGCTTTCTGACATCTCGGATAGGGAACGTGATCGTATTCTGCAGAGGACAGAACTCTCCTGTAGTCCTGGGATCAGTCATTTCCATGCGTCCTCATGGAGCTCGTTGTGGGAGCTTGTTTCAAAACTGTCACATAAAATGTACTGTAGCAGCAGAGCATCAGGCTAAATGATTTTCTAAAGAAATCCGTCTCTCAGCTCTCAGCCATGGTTATTTTCACCCCAAGTATTTCTTGTGAAGTTATTTATTTGTGCGCCGAGTGTCTGCTCAGATCATGGATTAGTAGAAATATTTTCTGGCTCATTTGCAGGCTAATTTGTTGGGTTTTAAAGGCCCTTGTGGACAGTTTGGGGCTGTTATCTGTGGAGTTGCATACCCTCATTCCGCCAGTGCTGCCGACAGTCTAAACCAACAGCACATCAGGGCCCATCTCACCACTGGAGCTCAGGGGTTTTCACCACAACTCAAGAGCTCAGCATGAAGCAGGATGAGCTCTCCTCCTCAGAGGATCATGCCAACCCCATCTTACAACTTCAGCCCCTCTCTTAGAAATATCCATTTAACACACTGTCAATTATCCATGCTTATGTTTTATTTATGTTCGTTCTGGGAATGTGTTCCTGCTTAAAATCCAACACAACTGCACATATCCAGTGTTCTAAATCTGAGTGGATGCACTTAACCTTTTTTTAAATCAACCAGTTTACAAAAAGAACGATATTATTATTAATCAGACAAATAAACACACAATTAAATGGTTTGTTACCGAATGGTTAAACCGGGAACTTTACCCGGCGCTTTGGTTGATTTACGGTAAAGTTCCACGTCGCTTTGAACAGTTAGTGGAAGTAATTACCAGTTCTTAGCACGCTGTTGCTCTAGTATAATGTAAATGTAATTACACTTTCATGCTGAGATTTCTCTCATTAGCGGTCACCTCTGATATGTAAATGTCTGTAATGGATACCAAGGCTACACTCCATTAACCTACAACAGATCTTACAGCGGTGTCCCAAAATGTCAACAATTCTGTGTCGCTTCATCTTCCAGGACATGATAATAGTGACTAACAGATTCATCCAAGACTGAAATGTTTTCTTTTTTGCATTAAAATAATAAACACTATAAATACAGAACTGTTAAAAATAATAATTCATAAGGACAGTTGATCATTTTTATACAAACGTTGGTGTCTTTTGCTAAAACTGAACTATTAACTTTTTATAATGACTCATTTTATACCTTTTTACACAAATAGCCAATCAGCCAATCACATGGCAGCAATTTAATGCATTATCTAGACGCGGTGACGATGACTTGCTGAATTTCTAGTTGAGCATCAGAGTGAGGAAGGGGATTTAAATGACTTTGAACATGGCATAGATGTTGAGTATTTCAGAAGCTGCTGATCTACTGGGATTTGCACCCACAACCGTCCCTTTGATTTGCAGAGAAAGTGGGAAATAGCAAAGTACAAATGTGTGGACCAAAATCCTGTGGTGAAGTCAGAGGTCAAAGAATGATCAGACGGGTTGGGAATGATAGAAAGACAGCCGTAGCTCAAATAACCGCTCATTACAACCAAAGTCAGCAGAACAGCGTCTCTGAACCACAAAGATTTTTAAAGAAGATGGACCACAGCAGCAGAAATACATGCCAGATGCCACAAATATCAGACAATAAGGGATTTCCTAGTCTCGATTTCAGTTTCAACATTCATATGGTTGGGTCAGAACTTGGTGTCACCAACATAAAAGCATGGGTGCATCCTGTCTTGTTTCAACGCTTCAGGCTGTGGGTGTATTTTCTACCTGAGTATTGTTGCTGACAGTGGACCCATTTTCTGATGGCTACTTCCAGCTGGATAGCACACCATGTCACAAAGCTCAGATCATCGCTAACTGGTTTCTAGAGCAGTGGACTCAAACGGCCTCCACAGTCCAGCCCCTTTGGGATGTGGTGGAACATGACATTCTCATAAACTCAGAAGCAACTGCGTGAAGCTATGAACAGTACAGTGAAATATCGTGATATGTCGTGTTATGACACTGATTACTGTATTTCCTTTGTGTGGTGCAATTCAAACTCCGACTGGTAGGTGGCAACAGTTTTTACCACCTTCATTCTGACAAACCAACAAGATCTCACAATAACACTGGATGTTGGAAGCATTTGGCCTAAGTTTTTCAACTAAAGTCAGTCTTAAGAATTGCAAATATCATCTGGCTTTTAGTATTGTAATATATATCGTATCGTCTGGGTTTAAGTATTGTGATATATATCGCATCGCCTCCCCTGTATTGTGATTTATATCGTATCATCTGGCTTTTAGTATCGTGATATATATCGTATCATCTGGCTTTTAGTATCGTGATATATATTGTATCGTCTGGCTTTTAGTATCGTGATATATATTGTATCGTCTCCCCTGTATTGTGATATATATCGCATCGCCTCCCCTGTATTGTGATTTATATCGTATCATCTGGCTTTTAGTATCGTGATATATATTGTATCGTCTCCCCTGTATTGTGATATATATTGTATCGTCTGGCTTTTAGCATTGTGAGATATCATATTGCAAGATTCTTGCCAATAGACAGCCCTATTATTATATCAGTTTAGGCCAAAATCTCTGAGAAATGTTTCCAAAACTTTGTTGAATTTATGCCAGGAAGAATTAAGGCAGTTTTGATAGTAAAAGACGGTCCAACCTGGTTTGCGTGTACCTAATAAAGTGTCCAGTGAGTGTTCATATCTCATTTTGGGTGTTAAAACAGTTGCTTTAACAAATGTAGCATGCTTAGATAGATCAGCATTATAAGGATGTAAGAAACCTGCATTTTCAAAACACCGCTCAGATTCTTCCTGGATTATTTGTCTCCCAGCAATAGCTATAGGCACAGTCAACATCTCCTAGCCTGTGAATTAAGAATAAAACAGCTTTGGATAGGTTTGCATTTTTTTTCCTTCTCTGCTTTCAGAGGTTCTCCAAGAGTACCGCCGTCACGAAAATACTAGTGTTATCCGTTTGGATTGCCAGCTTTTTTCAGGAGGTCATACAAGAGCCGCATTCCGCCTGTCTTCCAACTGCGTCGAGCGCTGTGTCAGAAATGCCAAATGTTGGCGTACAGTAAATGCTCTTTCAGACAGCTTGAGCTGGTTGGTTTTTACAACAGTTTAAATCTGTGGCAGTATATTTTTTCCTTTTTTTGTGCTGCTTGAAAATCTACTCCAGAACAGAGTGAGGTTTCCTCATTAAGAGTGTGATCCTAAAGCACTTCAGGACTGAATATGGAGGTATTTAAAAATGCAAAAAATGACAATTTTTTGAGAAACTACTAAATAAAATCACTTTTATTAGTTAGCTGCCTGGTAAACCAGTATAACAAGCAGCATAATTGAAACAAGCGTGAGGACTAAACAAGTTATTTGCTCTCAATTTTATTTCAAATGATATTCAAATTAATTTTAAAAAGTATGACCTTGTCCTCATAAAATCAGCACATTTGACTGCATCATTTAGCCGACCAGAGCTGCAGGCATGACATATTGGATGCCAAGCAGTTGATTTTTATTTGATATATTGTTGTGGTTCTTACAGTAATTACATTGACTTCCCACACTGCTTGTAACAGATTGCATTGTTGCTATTACTCAAAGGAGGGGAAAGATGAAGTGTTGAGGTAAACAAAAGGGAAAGACTGCTGGACCTTTGAATTTTAAGTTAAAACATGAATAGTGACAAGTGCACATCTATAAAAAAATTAGAGATGAAAAATGTTTGCCTTTTGTTTCGTGAAACAATGTAGACCTTGAACAAATTCATAATAAAAACAGTTGCCATATTGGCTACAAGATTCCTCATTTCTTGCCTTTTAGCAAACAAAATAATCTTTATAAATGTTATTTTTGCTGTTTTCCAAATACATTTAGCTGTAATTAGTCATTTAATGTTTAAAAAAATGTCCTGATTGAGGAGAAGGGGTTTCAGAACCATGTCCTGACATTCAAAACAAAGAAAGATGACTCAACGGCTTCATCCATGTTTATTTAGAGGGGCAGCCGTGACTGAATGGGGAGAACGGTTTGATCCCCGGTCCCAACAGGCCACATGTCAAAGTATCCTTGGGCAAGAAAACGAACCCCAAAGGTTGCCCTGAAGTGCTGTTCAGATGGCAGCCCACTGCTCCTGAGGGATGGGTCAGATGCACAGAAATATATTCCTCAAGAGAAAAAAAAAACAGTATTGCTTATTATTTTTTTATAATAATTAAATTTAAATAAGGAAAATACTTCAAACATGATTTAAATTGACATAAACTGGTCCATAACATTATTGATTTCCCTCTTTTTGAAGAAATGAGACTTTCCTTAACCATGACTGGCTCAGATTTACAATATACAGGATTTTTAGTTTGAGTTTTATCATATATTTACATTGTGGTGACTTTGGAGCGTTGTATGGAAAACAACATGAATATATTGTGGAGTTAAACCAAACTTTTTCCAACTTTTACGTTTGTTCAGTGAAATAAAATTACCCTGTAGCGTAAAAGGTGTAGGTGTTCTAGCAGATTAACGTAACAGTGAGCTGAGGTTGGCTGAAGAAGGTAAAATTAAATCTTCTCTTATCTTAACCGTTTATGTATTATATCACACGCACAAATTAGAATTTAAAAGAATATTCGTGTTGGTGACTAATGCATTATCCAGTTCTTGTACAGGGAAGACATTTGTTTATTTGATTCATTACTGTTTTGGCCGAGTATTAAAAGAAAACCACAGTTTTCATGTTGAAGCCCGTTTGATGTCACCAGAACTCCGTCTACTCTGGCCAACTTCATTACTATTCATCATCTCAGTAGAAAACAGGGATAAAAATTCACTTTAGCTATTCTCACCAAAGCCACCATGATTCTGCTTCACAAAAGGTTTTTTTTTTATTTGTGCTTTAATTTTTAAACTTTTAAACTTTTGTTTTGAATTTGTTTTGGCTGAAATATCAGAGGCTAGAATTCTGAAATGTGGCTTGAATTCTAAATCGCCCTTTTAAACAAAACTTATCGGCCACATGTCAGACTTTCAGTATCTTTAGATTTACTCTGCTATAAACTTTCTAAGTGCTTAGAAACACAGGCCTCCTGACAGCATGTATTTTAGATAGCCTTTTGAACTGTCTTGCACTCAGTGGGAGCTGCAGGCACACACAAATCAATTCTTCCAACCTCAGCTGAAAGTGTCAGAAATGAAAAAAAAACAAGGATTTTTTTGTAAGCTACCCGGAGAGCACGATGAGAGGAGGAAATAATGGTTTTCATTGAGGTGGTTGCTTTTAATTTGAAGTGCGCACGTATGGCTGCGATGTTTGTATGCTGAAATTAAAGGTGTGGTTCACTCGTTTAATCACATTTGCAGTGGTCTCTGGTAGGAATGAATGCCTTGCAAGCCGTACTCGGGGCAAAAAAAGCCCAGAAACCCTTGGATCAGCATGGACAAGTCTTCTACAGCAGAGAGTGGCACAACACGGCAGGATTTGGAGTCTTATTTCCTGATATTTGGACATCTTGCTTAGGATTGAGTAACAGCAATGCGACTCAACCACTGACTTGCAACGTGGATGTTTTATCTCCACAAATAACACAAGCCTGGAGGAGTTTTTCTGTGTGGTGCTAATGCTAACGGTTAGCTTCTACTAGTCGGGACACTATCTGCTGTTTCCTGGATGCTAAAACAACAGCTTTCCTCGTTGTGAGTCAAGATGGATGAATCCATGAATGCTAAGTGACAGTGTGATGTAGATCTGTGAGGTTTTCTAATCCTAGCGTTTCACCGTCTATTTTCTATCAGAAGCTCATGCAGGAGATAGGTGTAGGAAACTATTTTCATGTTCAGCCTGCATGAAAAATTCACAGTGACAATCAGAAATGACAATTAAAATTTTTTTTCAGTGAACCACACCTTTAAAACAAGAAGAAATTACATAAGAGATGTGTGGGATTAGGTCTTAAACACAAGAAAGTTTTATAGCTGCAGACGTCTGGGGTTTCTCAGACAACGCATAAGCTCTTTACTATCTTTTATTGTGATTGTAGCTTTTTTCTTAAGGGTATGCTCTGAAATTTTATTAGGCCAGGCCCCCAGAATGCACTGAGGAAAGACAGGGTGGGGATGGTGCCATCTTTGTTCAGCAAGGCCTCAGGCAAGCCACATGCAGCCCTAATGAGTTGCTCATAATTTCAAGCTCCGCTTACTCTCAAACACCAAAAGTAAACTTTTGTCTTTTTTTTCTCCCCCTTCACCATTTGGGGATCTTAAGAGGATTGTGGGGTCATTATTTATTCATGCCATTGTGTTTATTCACCAGCCTCTGTGTGTGATGTGAGAGGGAATGGAGCAGCCAGTGCAGACGGAGTAAAAGCTGATAATTATCCACTATTAGCATTGTTTTTTCAGCCATGGTTTAAGTCGGCTCAGCTGATGATCGAGCTATGATAGAGACACAGAAACGACCATTTAAAGCAGCTTACCATGCGCATGTCTTTGAAGTCTATGAAATCCTCTGCTGAGGACTCGGCGAAAGGGTGTGGATGCATCCATAAGCCTGTTTTTTACGCCACTCTTTCTGTGCAGTTAGGGGAGAGATCTTGTTACAATGCTACTTACAAACACTTGTGCAGACCTGCGATTCCTAAAAGCAGCAGTCACATGCCTGCAGGATGTTGTTAACAGTGAGATGTGGGGAGATTGGAACCTTTACTTTTCATCTTGGAACAAAGAACGCCTCAGGGATGCTTAAACTGGGTTCATAAAGGAACTTACTTCATAGTGAACGTATAAATTCAATCACTAGTGCAGCAAAGAGCAGAAAGTTATGGGCCTGTCTTCATAAAGAAAGGGAAATCATGGATCTGTGACTCACTGCTTAGGTATTTATTTAAAAAGAAAATTCATTTTTCGATCATCCAGCTGCTATAAATGGCTACACCAGCTTGTTACTGGGGAACTGTTGGGGAACATCTAAAAACAGCATTTGGACATGTCCTGGTTTTGGGTTTTCATTGCATCACCTGGTCATTGTCACCTCTGTTCACCTCTGAATGATTGGCCCATCTGATCTCACGCCTGTCCCAGCATATATACTCCTCAGTTTCTTTTCTTCTTCGTCACATCTTCTTGTTGCTTAGGCTCAGTTCACTCAGCAAGGTAATTATGCTGATTTCTGACCCTTCCGACAATTTAAATAATGTGCCCGATAACCGGGATGGCTCTAAAACAATTTGATCTGATAATCCTGCCATGTGTGGTGTGTTAAGAGCTCTAGTCTGCTTGGAAGGACGTCGAGACCGCTCCGATCGTAAATCTGGGATATTAAATGTGTTAGGATTGTCTTGGTCCGATATTGAGGACAAACAAACGTGCTGCTTTATATCAGAACGCTCTTCCACCACCACGTTTACTTCAAAGTCACGTTTTATCTTGAGAGTTTTTGGCGAGATTTCCCATCTGACTCTGGAATGTTTGTGTATGAAATCAGCTCGTGTGTGGCGATATACCAAAAATTTACCAATACCACAATTTTTGTCTATTATCGACGTCAAAATGTTTGCATGGCAAATTTACAGTTAGGGTTATCACAGGAATGCCAGTTCAGTTTATGTGAGTCAATAAATTTGCAGCATTTCTACAGTTTGTTTGCATTTACATCACAAGACCAATGTTTCTCAATCATACATAAAACGTCTTACAAATGCAGCATACGTACCAATTTAGTAGCCTGTTTCAAAAAACAATGGCGTCACTTTGCTGCAAAGTGGACGCGGCATCAGGGAGCCATTGGTCATTTGTAAGTGGTCAGCCTGTGATGGTAATGAGGCACCATCATGTGTTTTCACTAAAGAATACGCCATGGCGAAATAAACGGGGTGTGGGTGTGGTGTCCGCGCTGTCGCAGACTTCCTTTTAGCTTAGACGTAACTTGTTTGTTATCCTGATCAAAGCTACGCTCCTTACGTTTTTTGCAAGCTGCTCCAAGAAGTGGCTGTTCTTCAACGTCCCTGTGAACTCTCTGGTGATCTGTGCTTCAGCTCTAAAGGCCAGAAGCTCCTGGATCTCTGCATCGCTCCAGTTTGACATCTCAGCTGATTCTGTTTACAAATGTGTTTACTGCATTTTTACCATCCGGGGCTCGGCGGACCTTCAACACGTCATCATGACATCACCCTCTGTTGCATTAAGACGTGATCTTCATTCAAAACCCTGGCATTCCAGTAATATTACTACCAAGCTTGGCGGCACGAATGCCGCAATATTCTCACCTCGCCATGCCGCCGTGAGGCATTAAAAAGAGACACCGTGGTGGCAGTATAACCCTGATATACAACCAACTGAAAATTTACATTTTTTTCTGTTTTTGCACCTCTAACTAGTCAGCTGCAGGCGTTAGGCAAATGCACATTGTTCTCTTATATTCTGATTTATTTGCACCAAGCACTTTAGCTGCATCACCCCCACAAATTATATTCTGAAAAATCATCTCCTCATGTAACAAAAAAAACAACCCAAACCAGGACAAACCCCTAATGAAACTACAAACATACAGAGAATTTCTGTTGGTTGGGAGTTTTCTGCTTTTAAAGCCACATCTTTAATCTTTCTTTAGTTTGTATTCACATAATCTTGAGAACATTCTGGCAATAATCAAGGAAAACACTGATTAAAACCCAAACTTTGACTGATTGCACCAGGGACCTTTTGGAGGTGTTCCACAGGTAATTCGATGCATTCCTTATGTGTAATTGTTTTGGCAATCGTATGGACCAAACGTTTCATAAGTGGTATATAGCTCAGAGCTCATTTTAGAGGGAGATTTTTTCCTCACACCACTAATTAGCTTGCATAAAAGAGGAAGTCAGAAACAGCAATCAGGCATTAATAAAGTATGTGGTTTGGTTTAAAGCCTTCAAGCTGTGCATAATTCAGCTAAATGGAGAAGAAAGCATGACCCTGCTGCTCTTTTTATTTGCTGTCACAGATGCTGATTGTTAGCATTGTGCTGCTGCAGCTGTAGTGTTGACTCAGGCATCCACTTGAATTGGACCAACTTCTTTTTGGGTTCTGGACAATCCTTAACTGTAGAAACGTTGACGGTGCCAGATCGAGCCTTTTACGTGAGGTAAAGTTAAGTACCTCTTCCAACAAGAGGAAATTTCCATTAAGGTCATCTAGGACTCCCGATTTACATTTCCAGTTGGACTCATTCCTTGTTTTTGTCACAGAAAAGTTGAAACAGATGGAATCTCCTGGCTGGATTTTTTGTGCACGCCGTTTCTCTGAACGCCGAGTGAGCTGGATGAGGCTGGGAGGGGTGGAGGATGGGGAGGGAGTCTGTTAAAACAGTCCCTCAGAGAAGAAACACCACCTCCGATGTGAGGCGCTCAGGGATGCTTTTCATCTTTCTAGGTGATACCTTAGAATGCCACTGGCTGTTTCTATTATGGAGGGTGCTGCAGACTTTTTTTTAATCTCGGTTGGATATTTTACTCCTCCTCCTCCTATGCTGATGAATCGATTATGACAGAGACAGGGCATCTCTATTAAAGAGGAGTGAAGGGCATCTTTGATCTATCTGTAACAGCTTTTAATTGAAATCATTTGCTAGCATCCTTCTACAAAAGTAGAACAATAGATTAGGTTTGCTTGTTTTCTGGCCTGATCGTGGCCATGCATTTCTAATTTGACATTCAGCATTTATGTAAGTGCATAGATGTGCTGTAAGCAACGGATGCAGACCTTTAAAGCGCTGAAAAAATCATACTAGGTCAGGCTTAAATGCATGCATACTTTCTGTGGTAATATTTTTATTACATGCAAATATAATTTCCATTTTCTCAGTAACAGTCTGGCCCGTCTTTTATAAAAAGGAAAACAAGAATATGACTATTTGCTATTTGTTTTCCATCATACATTATGTTGCTTCTGTTATATGATATTGATTTCTAGCAGGTAAACAGCAGACAGAGAAATATTTATCAATTTCCCAATGCTGGCTCGTAAAAACTCATTTTCCTCAACCTCTTATGTTTTTATGGGTCTGTGTTTTGCATTATGTATTTTAATGTTGGGTGGGGCACTGCTCAACATGCAGGATTGCACTTTTACACTATTAATACTGGGAAATATTCAATGGATATGTGGCTTTGGTGAGAAACTGTTTACTTGATTTATCATTACAAATAATTAAAAAAATTTAATCATGTTTCAAAAATGCTATTCTAAAATCTAAATATAACTTCAAATAGTCTTAGTGTAATTTTTCCATCATATTATTATTTTTTTTAGCTTTACACATGAGCCTTGTGTCTCTTTAGTAGAATAAATAATAAAATAGGATTTTCAAGGTGAAAGAGTAGAGAAAAAAATGAAGGATAGTTCTGTAATTTTATAATTACTGAATAAAACCCAAATTTCACAAGTATTTATGTGTGTGCAATTTTCCCATTATGAGTTTCCTGCTTCTCCGCCCTACTGGTTGAAAGTGGAATTACAACTGTCGTAAACAACCCTGCAGCAGCCTGCTGTAGCTAGCGCTAACAACGAGCTAACGCTAACATGAGCCAAATCCTAAAGTAAACCATGAAGTAAGAAGATCCACACTGTTGGACAAAAAATATTATTACTTACAAGTCCAGTAGCAACAAAGCCAGGTCACCATCAGTTCGTGATTTTGTAGCCTCCTTTAGCTCCCTCAAACTAGTGTAGGCCACCCTGATGTTCACTCATGTTTTAGCTCTTTGCTTCACCTCCAAAGACATTACTCTCTTACTTTTACTTCCAAGCTCCGCCATGATACCAACAAAAAAAGCAGATTTCTTCTTTTTCTTATTCTTGTGTTTTTTATGGCGATCGGCTAACTGAAAATGCTAACCACATTTAAGAGCGCCCTGTAGAACACCTACCCGCTCCACAAAACTGTCTAGTGCAGTTTTTGGTCAGCAGAGGGCTGCATAGTGGTGTCAAATATGAAACTGGTCAAGTTTCTAACCCAATAATCACTGAGATCAATGTTAAAACTCTAGCTTACAGTTTAAAAAACTATTTAGTGTTACTTTAAAATGAGCCAATATGTACAAATTCAGATTTGTTCAACAGCGTATTTGAAACATGTGGAGGATGAATTGTAATCCTCGGGCTAACCTAAAGGAATAAACATAAATAAATATGTTGTTAATAAATATCTAAAGTAATGCATAAAGGAGTTAGTGAATGCCTTGTGAGTCGTTTTCTGTGGAAAATAAAACTCATTCCTGTTTAAGGAGTTGGAGAAGAAGTTGGGAGCAGTAAACTGCAGGATTTGGAGTCTTACGCATTAATATTAATGCTATTCGGACATCTCGCTTCTGATTGGCTAACAGCAACACAACTCTTCCAATGCCTCCATTCACTCTTCTATCTTGGGTTAAAAATGAAACACTCATGTTTTATCTCCTCAAATAAAACAAGTCTGAAGGTGTCCTGCCGCTTTTTTGGAGTTGCTAATGCTAACGGTTAGCTTCTAATAGCCGAGACGTGCTCTGCTCTCTCCTGGACGCTAAATCAACAACAGGTCCTCGGTCATGAGTCCATGAATGCTAATTTTCAAAACAGAGCGTTTTCCCATTTATTTATTTCTGCGGCTAATGCTGGAAATAGGGGTAGAAGAATATTTTCACGTTCAGCATAAATGTGAAACTCAAAGCAACCAATCGCTTTTCAAGGATTAGAGTTCATAAGCATTCATAGAGTTCACAAGTGTTGGGTGGGAGGGGTCAGCCGTCTGCTATTACAGTAGGTATACTATATTTCATGTGTGATTTTTTTTTATCTGTATGTTTTATGAAATTGTCTGAGCTCAACTCCAACAACTGGAGATGAAAGCATGAAAACTAAATCTTTGAATTTTTATTCCAAGAGCTGCAGGTTCTGCATGATTTATACGATTGCTGAAATCTCACCTTTGTAGGCACACTGATGCAGATCTTCATTTTAATCACAGGTGCTGAATTTCTGAAACACAACCTTTACCAGCACTGTTCCTTCTTTTACACAACCCAGTTGAAAGCTAAAGCAGCTAAAGTTCACTGATTTATTTAACCTTTTGGAGCTCAAACACGGCATGTCACAAGGAAAAATTCTTATTCTAATGTCAGTTTTTAAAAAAACATCCAGAACCTCTTGACTTTCAATAATTCAATTTGTATATTTGTACCGAGAATATTGAGACCTGGAGTTAATTAAATATCCTAACAAAATTGTCCTTTTTAATTATAAGAATAAATGTTGCAAAAGCAATTTAGAAAATATCAAATTTAATTATAAGACTACCTGGTAGCTGGCAAAATCAAACAATCAACTAGTTTTATTTTGCATTAAAACCAATTAAAGTTTTACTAGTTTGCTTTTATAATCACTAGTAATATTAATAGTAGAGACACTATTTTAATCATATTCTCAATAAAAGAAATTTAAACACTAGGAAATCTCATTCGTTTTTAATCTGAACTTATTTTAAAATTTTTAATAATACTTCTGATGCATTATTATAATATTTAACTTCTGAATACTTTCATAAACACTTACGAAAAGTTCAGACGTTTAGAGAGACGTGCACGGGAAAATAGAGCTACTTGTTTCACTACAAGCCCCGGGATTCACCACAGTAGGAACACTCAAAGGAAAACAGGACGGGTCCAGATATTTACAGCCTGGCCCTTGACTTTGACGATAGCAGCGAGTTGAGGATTCATCAGACTCAACAGCTGAAAATATGACAAAAGCATGTCAGCCCATCCCAGAGTGCTTCCCTCTCCGCCCACACTGGATAACAAAATTGATGCTGGGAGCAAATTACACAACATTTAACTGATCCAGCAATGACAAACTGCCAACCTTTCACACATCCCTGTTTAGATGTTACCACGCAACTGTCCAAGTCAATTTGTTAACACACTGTAATCTGTTTCTCTTTTTTTTCCAAGACTATGATCATGTAGTACTAAGAAAAACACTACGGGATCGAGATTAGATTAGATTTGTGCATTTTGAAGACATTAAAGCTGGGGTACGTAGTTTAAAATGTTTTAATCTTTCATAATTTATATTCCCTATATGTCCCTCCATGAGCCTAGAGCATTTTTCAAGAGGGAACCTTTAATCGCTGAGAATTCACCCCATGCTCTGCTCTGCGGGGTGATGCACACAGTCAGCCTAGCACACGCATAGACATGAATACGTAGACATTTGGCGCTGGAGAGCATAACAGTGTTGCCGCCATATTGGATGGGTTCCTCACTCTCCAAACCCAACTGTGTGAGCAAATATTCCCATTTTTTGTGCAGCCTATGGTTGCAAAAACCGGCGTACTATTGAAAACAGATCACGTAGAATTACTATTGACTTTTCTGGCCTACCTGTTTATTTTGTTGAATTATATTTATATTTAAATTATCATGCCATACCACATGTGAGATTTTGTGAAAAAGCATAATAAATTGTGTTTTTTAGTTGGGTAAGCACCTTCCTCAGTAGAAATAAATGCACTGGGGGCGAATGGAGACCCATCCAAGATGGCAACCAGCCACTATGGCAGCTCCAATAGCGCCAGTCCATGGGGCATCCACGTATATGATGTCAGTGAGCACACCAACCTAGCTTGAAAGCTAACTCGACCTGCAATTAATTATGTCAGTTTGTAAGCTGTAATTTCCCCACTGAGGGACAAAATAAAGGTTTTCTTAAACTTCAAGCTAACTGTGGAAGATGGAAAGGAGGAGTGATTTATCTTTTGTGTACTGTAGCTAAGTGAATAGCGTAGCATTCAACCTTACACCGGGTCCACGCGGGAGGCATCAGCGGTGCAGAACGGCAGCGGGACGGTTTACTCAAGTGCTTCGCGGCATGTCAATCCATCTTCGGCATCTCCGCCGTCCTCGCTGGCCTCGCAAGATCACAAAATCCCTCAAGACGAAAATCATTTTACCTTGTTGTAGCAGGGGTGTGCTAGCATCACGAGTGCCGGATTCCTGCTTGTTTTAGATGTTTTCTTGCTTGAACGCTGCAGATTTGATTAAAACGAGTGTTTAGCAGCTCCTGCAGAACCCTGTGAAGGCTGAGAAGATAATTTAGCAGTTAGAATCAGGTGTGGATGAGCAGGAACATATCAAAAACATTACTTGTCTGTAAGTGCTACAAGGCTATTGTTGTGTGTGGTGTGAGGTGTGGCTTTTAGCTCCCTCCACAGCTTTAACCTTAAACACACTGTTCTACTCAGTGTGTGAAACAGAAATTCAACTTTATCAGTGCAATACTGGTAAAGGTGTGATGATGCTGTAGGTTGGTTGCAGCTCTGAGTCACACCTCTGTTTTGTTTGTCGTTGCTTGATGAAACAAGGCAGCTCAAGGATGCTTTATTTTCCTCACAAATGCAGCGTTTTGCTAAGATGCTACCTGAGGTGATATTGCTCGACTAAACGTAATTCTTCACGTCATCGTGGCGTCACACCACTGCTTCACCTTTCTCCGTGTCATGGGTGTGCAGCCCTTTCAGCTCAGGCCGTCACAGGTCGTATTTATCACACCGCGACAACTTTTATCTCGTATGTGCTGCTTCAAACTTTATATCAGCTAGTGATAAAATCAGACAGATTAGTTAGGTCTGGGGAGAAGCAATAAGAATGTGAGAATTAAGAATTACATCCGTCTGGGTGAACGATGTTGACTCGTCTTATTTGATTTTCTTTTCTCTTGATTGCATCCTTCTTCAAAATTAGAATTCCTATTTACCTTACCTCAAATGAAGCTAATTCAATAGATAAAATGTTCATGTTCATTCTTATTATAATGACTAATCCAGCTTTTTGTGCGTGCACAAACTTGATAACCATGATCAGAGTGTGTTGTGTAATTCCTCAGTTATTAGAACTGTGTACGCTGCAAACAGCACAACTGTCTCCACTCATTACATTGCTTATAAAAACACCCAAAGGCAAAAAATATAAAACAATCTGTAGAGCAGCTTTTCCAATTTGTTGTTGGTTTTAATGCTCAAAAAAAATCCTCACAAAATAAATACAGGCAATCCTTTTTTATCCAAGTGGATAAAAATAAATACAGATTTCACATTTAAATGCCACATGTACAATAATATAATTAACTATTACAGGCTACAAATGTCCATATGTCACTTTTAAACAGAATTTTAATTATTTTAACCATGTGTTCCTCTCTGGTATTCTTGCTGAATGACATAAAATTTAATTAAAATGTTGAACAAAAGTTTATAAACCTTAATTTTTCATTTTCTAAGAAGTAGCTATAACTGTACTCATTTGAAACGATCTTTAGGCTTTAGGAATGTTACTGATCTCTGATCTAAGAGACATTCAGGCATAAAAAAACCTCCTAAACTCAAGGGATGAGCCAAAGCTCCTTTGGAACATTGACTAACTTACATTGGATCATTTGGCACTTGTTTTCGGTCCCAACAGCCTCTTTTTCCAATTTCTTAATAAAAACTAGGGACTCGATTAAAAAGATTAATCTAATTAATTAGAGGCTTTGTAATTAATTAATCTTGATTAATCGCATTTTAATCGTTCAAGAAAATTTGCCCCCAAGGCAATTTTTTTAATTAAATTTCTTTCGCTGTGAAAAAAGTGTTTGCATGGTGTTGTAGCCAAGGTTCTGAAGTTTTTTTAGAGGTGCAGCATGACAATATTCATTGATATTTATGTCACAGATTTTGCTGCTAAACTTCAACATCCCCCACCTGGGGGACCCTCGGGCCCAAAGGGTTACATGTGTTAATTTTTATTAATTTATTATTAATTTTAATTAATTTATTAATTAATCAGAATTAACGCGTTAGAAAAGAACAACCTGGCAGAGAGAAAATAAAATTTTAGCACCAACAAGGTGATTGATGACTTAGCATTTACTAGATGATTAGCTGATATATTCTCAGGTCCCGTTTCAGGTCTTTGCTAGATTTTTTTTCTACTTCCTAGAATATATGAATTTCAGATTCTGTTCATCTGCTGTAGATATGTTTTAATTCAAGCACATTGGATAGTATGTTATTGTGAAGTACAAAAACTGGACAGAAAATTAGTGAAAAAGCAGCCAAATCACAATCAAACTGTGAAAAACACTCAGAAAGCGAGACAAAATGATCAGCTTAACCTAAAATAAAACTACAAGATGGTTTTGATTACTTAAAGCAAACAATGACGATATTAGAGGTTGTTTAAAACTTTTGCACAATACTAAATGTGATTATGAAAATAAAATCTTCAAAACGAATACAAATATATTTTCTGTCCTTTCAGACAGAAACAGAACAAACACATTCAAGCTGAAGAGAAAGAGAGCCAGAATTGATCTGACTGGCGGGAATCGAACTACAGCCACATGTGTTCTTGCCCACGTGCCGTTTGCTTCATCTACTCTAATAGGACTTTCTATAGGTCGTTATGTTTGACTTGGTTTGCAGTAAATGTGTAGAGAGCGATCACAACAATAGCTTCAGCAGTTTGTTTCAACTCATTATTCAAGTAAAGCTAGTCACTTTATTAGATATTTTACACTGTAGGTTTTTTCTGTTCATTTTACTCATTTATTTGGATATCTGAACTGAAAGTATTATAGTTTTGTTTTTTTTCTCTGAGTACAAAACATGGTTCAAAACAAATGTATCTAAAAAAGGTTATGTTGGAGTGGTTAGGCTTTATTTTAGCAAAAAAATAAATAAATAAATAACAGATCAATGTCTTTCCTTTACTTCTTGAACAGGATGTAATTTAACCATTTCCATATTTAATATGCAATAAACATTTATTTTCTTTTTGGCATCTTTACAACAAGTGGCACAAAAACTTCCCAAAAAAAAAATATATATATCTTAATTTTAAGCTTCAAAGCTTCATTCAGATTTGTGCAGGAGGAAAGATGTTTCCCTGGACAATTCCCTGCCCACACTTGATACAAAAACATCATTTAGGTATAAAATAGATAAAAAAATAATAGATACAAATAAAAACATGCAATAAAACGATCAAAATGTAAACAGTAAAGTGTAAAGAAGTTCAAGTATTCATGTAATTTTTGATTAACTGAGATTATTAGTGTTCTCCTGTGATATCACAATAACAACTATCTGAATTGTCCTCAGATGGAAAACAAACAGTAAATGTTTCTAGATCATTAGTACATGCTTATTTGCCTGTCACGTATTTATTCACATGTTGATTCAGTCGAGTGGCTAATGAGCTGATTAAGCCCCTAAACGCAGTGGGAGGAGAACTGTGTTTGCTCTCCAGCCAAACCGGTAAGTGCCTCCCCCCACAACCGCCCAGCATGGCCCACGAGCTTTTAAGTAAAGGTTCCTATTTTGCAGCTGTAATACACTGAGCGAAAGCAAAAGAAATGAGCTCTGGCAGCTTGAGGAACCTCTCCGCCTATCTGTAGCTGTAGCCTCTCGCCTGCAGGAGTTGTGTCTGCCTCTAGGTGCACGTGGCTTGGGCAGGAACGGCCCCAGGCAGCATTAATTAAACTCCGAGAGACAGTGAAGCCTTTGTGTGTGAGACTAATGGCTGCTGGACATAACTACCTTGACCTAATTTAGGTTATGACTTTGACCATTTTTAGTGGACTTTAATCTTTTTTCGTCTCACTAATGAATTCTCTCTTTGAGGAGGGGATAGGTAATAATTTCCCTCCTGGACATAGCTCTTCTTTGTCTCTCAAGTCTAGGTTTTCTGTCTTATTTTGGGTCTCTTAAGCAACAGAAAACAAGTTTCAGCAGCCTTTTGTTGCTTTGACACACTAATATTGGTAAAAATGTCTGTTGTAAAGGTGCACTAAGTAGCTTAGTCATATTTTAATCGTTTTCTTGAGCCAGTAGGTGCTAAAGTGACCCTTTACAGGGTGTGTGAATATTTTCTCAGCCTCTTCTGCTCCTTGAGGGCAGAATATGATAAATGACCCTCACTTGTAGCGCCTTTCAGAGTCAGAGGACTCCAAAGCGCTTTACACTACAGTGTATAATTTATCCATTTACACACTGGTGGTGATGAGCTACAATGTAGCCACAGCTGCCCTGGGATGCACTAACAGAGGCGAGACTGGTCCCTCCAACCACCACCAGCAGGCAATGTGGGTTAAGTGTCTTGCCCAAGGACACAACAGCAGCACTCTCCGCCTGGATCGATCCTACAACCTTCCGATTACTGGACAACCCGCTCTTCCTCCTGAGCTACTGCTGCCACATTTGCAGCTTGAGTCTCTCCAGACCGATAGCCTGAAGTCTCACAAAGTCACGTATCTCACGAGAAGCATTAACGCTTTACGCAATTCACGTTTACACCTCGGATTCATAGATGTCAAGTCTCCCATCTTTGCCAGAATCCCAGAACGGCCGGTGTGCTCCGGGCCGTTGTTGGCGCTCCATTCACCCCCTCCCGCTTAAAAATGTACGACAGAGGGTTGAGCAGACTGTAGCAACGATCTGCCTCCTACTCATGGAAGTTAATACAGGAGTATCTTCCAACAGCATGCCCCCCGCTAATGCATACGGCCAAACAAACGAAGATAGTCAAGGACTGAATTATCGTTCCAGTCCGCTCTAGCGTATTAGCATTTTCCCGGAAATTGCTCGTATGATGTTCATTGAAAAAAAACTCTTCCCCCATTTTCATGGAGACCGGAGGGATGCTACACTTCCACTGCCGGAATAATTCCCTTATTTTCAAATCCAGAACTTGACAGGTATGCTCAGAACAAACTAGCTAGAGACAGCCGGTCAAACAAGAGTCAACATCGGGAAAGCGTTTTCTGAATGAGATCTCAGACACGAGGAAGGATTCAAATTGGATGCAGACCTCGCAATCATGCTATGTAAATATACTTTTAAATGGGACGATTGTGGCAGTGGAGTTAAGTGCCCATCTTGTAACTGGAGGTTTGCGGAACTGAGTCCCGATCAGTCTGTCGCAGTTGATGTGTCCTTGGGCAAGACCGGTGGCACCAGTGTTCGGAAGCCTTGCTTCCGTCAATGCGCTCCAGGGAGCTGTAGCTACATTGTAGCTCATCACCACCAGTGTGTGAATGTGTGTGTGCACAGGTGATTGACTGGATGTGTTGTGAAGCGTCTTGGGGGGTTGTAGATCTCTACAAGGCACTATACAAATACAAGCCATCATGTATACCTTTAAAATACCTTTAAAACAGTTCGTTTTTACGACAGTGATGTAAAATGGACACCAGGGGGTGTTAAAGCAAGCTAAAAATGCCTAGCGTCCCCTTTAATCGATGCTCCTTCCTTGGCTATGCGTTACTTTACGTTCCAGAACGTCGGTGTGACGGTCATTAACCCTCAACAGGGCCGCTGTGTCTCTGCACCCATTAATGCATGAACATTAGCCACACCGAGAGAGAAACGAAGTGTCTGGTGTGAAGTTTACACAAAGCACAAACTGTGACTCTGTGCAGCAGTGGACATTTGCTGCTTGTGTAGGGCTCCGGCTGATATGGTAATATCACTAATTGCTGCCTAATTAGATGCGAGTCAGTGAGTCGTGTTTTAATACTCTTCAGGGATCGTTACAGGAGGAGAGGAAATTCATCACTTCTGATGAATGACAGTCAGGTCAGCAGGAATTTCAACATCAAGAGCGAAGGACTGATGGGAAGATGCAGGAGAGCGCCAAACTAATGGTTTTGTGCGCTGCAGTGGCGTTACTTAAGTAGAGTCATTTCCAGCATGCTGCAGAGCTGCATCACAAGTTAATCACACATTAATAGGAGATTTAACGTTCACCATCAGCAGGAGGCTGAAGCCTATAAGCCCTGAAAGGGTGAAAATTAAGGCTGTATGTTGGTATAAAGGAGCAATTGATGATCATGATTGTAAATTATTTATAATCTGCTTTTAAATGGCGTGGCCAGTGTTGGGTTCTTTAACTGAGAAGTGGAAGAATCACAGAGGAGACACGGAAGGTCGGTTCGTGTTGGAGTCATTTTCTTGAATGGCGGGGGTTTGATATATTTCCTCTGGAGGGGGTATGAACGAGAGTACTGTTATTGTACATGCTGCTCAGTGGGAGTTTATACCCACCGCTGTAGTTTTCATCACTTAAAAAAAGACGAGTAAACATTTTTTTTAAGTTTGAAGTTTCATAACAAATGTGTTTAACTTTTTTTACCTGCTTGTTCATCTCTTACTTTCTTTTCTTATTCCACTTTGACACGTCGTCTCTTTTGTCTGCGACAAACATCCCAAAAAGGTGTTTTGTTGTTTTTATTTTTCTAAAGCAGCGCCGGGCGTACGTCGTCTCTGTTCATTCTCAAAGTCATTTGGGTTGTTTGTATTGTTCTTCCCAGCTGGGGCGAGGTGGCGGAGACAAAGGCAGATGTGTCCCTGTTTGTTTTTGAAGTGTCAGAGTTGAGTCTTGCATGTGTGTGTGTGTGTGTGAGTGTGTGTTTTGTTTCTGTGTGATGTTGCCTGTGTTTGGGTGTTTCATTTCCCCCCCATGTGTTGTCTCTGTTTGTGGTCCACAGGTCCTCCGCTGCATTGTTCATCCTCCTCCTCCTCCCCCGTTGAGCAGCTCCCATACCCTCCCCCTTCCATTGCAGCCAATGAGAACCAGGGAAGGTTGCTAGGTAACTGTGCAGCTCAGCCAGCCCAGGACTCTGACTCTGAGGATGAGTTTGGCCCCAATTCATTCTTAGTTAAAACGGGCTCAGGGAACCTGTGCGCTCCTGCCTCTGCAGCTGCTGATGGTGAGTTGGTTTTTCAAACTACTGTTGCTTTTGTGGAGGTTAGCCTCCTCCTGCTCCTGGATGTGTTGTGTTACAGGTCATTCAGATGGCTACGGGCAAGATAATGTCCCCCTCTTTTTTTTTTTCTTCTCCTAAGCAACATGAGAGAGATTTGAAACTTTACAATCGATGCATAGCCTCAGGAAATTCACATAACTCTCTGAAGCGAGGTTGGGAGAGTTCAGAGAACAGCTTCGGTTCATCCAGAGAGAACGGCCGCTGATATTTTTCAATTTTTGATAGTGGGAGGAACCAACTAGCATCCCTCTGTAGAGTTTTCAGAAACAAGCATCCTCCGCAGCTCACACAGGAAGAATAAGGTGGAAATGAAGACGAGTTTACTTCCTACCAGGTGCGGCGCCGAGCCTGCTGCATCATCACTTATCCCAGAGAGGCCCAACTTCATCTGAAACTAGATTAGAAACAGTATCATGACGCACGCTGGGGTTTGTTTTTTAACTCCAAATGTGACATTTGACTTTGAGAAGTTCTGAAGACTCCTGATGTGGTTTCTCGTTAATTAGGGCCTCATCTTTTTGCTTCTTGTGTGAAACACAGTCTCTCCTGCTGTTGACTTAACACTTATTCATACTGACAGAATGACATTTGTGCTCAGAGTGCTAACACAGTGTTGGCAGTTGACAAAAATAATTAGTGACTGTAATATCCTGTGTTTACTAAGTAGAAGTAAAAGTGTGTAATGTTGTGTGATACACTTTAGCATGAGTTGTGCTGCCAGGAAACATAGCTTGGCTGCTCAAAGGTGTAAAAAATGTCGTAGATGTTTCGTTTATTTGTTACTATATTCTGATTGCAATCAGATTCGTAGATTTAAATGATCTTGTGTGTTTATGCATATTTTATGTTCTAGAGTAGCTGCTCTGCTCTGTTAGACACTTTAGTATGAAAGCATTACAGTTACTTTCAAATTTTAGTGAGTAATTACAAAACTTTGCTTTAGATACAACAGCTTTTTGACGAGTTTCAAAATATAAAGTTAAAGTCCCAAGTTACATGCGTTAATTTTTATAAACGCATTATTTTTTTCTAATTAATTAACGTGTTAAATTTCCCACCCCTACAAAAATATCTACTTATTAATGGTTAGGCTCTGCCCTCAGCAGGGGGGCCACAGGGGGTCCAAGCTTGCTCTCAGGGTGGCTCTGGCCCACCCTGGACCCCCCCTACAACCGCCCCTGCTTTTATACTAATTCATTCCATCTAATATGATTTATGAACATAGGTCGACGTGACATTTGGCTACTTTTACTTTCCGGTGGAGTAATCCTAAACCAACATAAATGATTTAGGTAATTGATCAGACTTACAGGTTAACTAGCCAAAGGGTTGAATTATACCAAACATCCAAAGTGCCTCGGTCGACGTCTCGGAACGCCCGGAGAAGGCGATATTAATCCCGCTGCAAATCCCTGCTAATTCCTCAGTAGCTGCTCAGTGGTCACCCAGCAGTGGCACGGTGGCCCGAAGGGGAAACGGGTGGAGGGAACGGCCTTTTCCACACCACATTTCTTCCCCACAACAATGATGGCCATTTGCATCGGTAGATCGTTTAGTTTAGCCTCGGGCTGTCAGCGAGGGAGAAGAGAAGGAATTTCTGCAGCTTGGGTAGCTAATTCTGAGCTTTAGGAAGCCTCATATAGGTGGCAAAGTAAAACATGTATGCTATAGCAGAGGCAGAACCTTTCTGCATCCTTAAATGAGAAGCATGACTTTTGCTGTATAATAATTTATTCTGTTTATACTCAAAGAAACTTGGATTTAATGATTTTTAATGATTAAAAATAAGAAAATAATTTTAAATTTTTGAACTAATCTTCCAAAAACAATGTTTTTTTTTTGTTTATTAGTTCCAACTGACTCTAAATATGTAAGCCAAGTTAAACATTGTGTCTAAGGAGGTTATTGTCTTTATAAATGAATCCAGGAATTTTGAGATTTGGTGTTCTCACCTAGTCCACCTTTTCATTTCACAGGTGTTTCATATGTAATGATGCTGTTTTAGCATGAAATAATGTGAAATGTGTGTAAATTTATGAGGCTCTAATTACAATTTGATAACAAATCTATAGAAAAGAGCCTCCAAGCTTTGTTCAAGTAATGCACATCATCAGTTTGATAACTCTGCATAATTTTTCTACACCTCATCCCAATATTTAGCAAGCTGCGTGACTTTGTTTATTCAATTCTGGATATCTTCTATTTTAGATAAAGAAAATATCCTTTTTCACTCCACTGAGCAGCAAAATGTTCTTTCCTTTGTGTCACATAATAAACGCAGCTAAATATATCAGTCTGGATGAGTTTCAGCAGAATGAAACGACTTGATTGAAAGTTGTTCGGTGTGAAACTGTGACATATGAATCGAATATTGACAGGGTGATAAAACTCGTCAGAGGTGACACAATTAGAGGAAGGTGTAGGATCTGTCGTGCAGAAGTGTTGTTAAAAGTTTCAGGTAAACATTCAAATTCTTCAAAGTTTTATTTAAAATGAAAAATGTTGTTTTCTGCAGAAATTTTGAGTCCGTGCCTAAAAATAACCACGTTCCAGAATTTTAATTATGCATGCACTGAATGTTACTCATGCAAAAAAAAAAAGAAATTCAAATGCTACCGTGGTTTAAAGGGCTCTTTGATATGCAGGTCAGCTATAAAAAAAACACGTTGCATATACTGTGCAAGAAAATGTTTTTATTTTTTATTTTCAGTAAACAAGCAGAGAAAATGTGCATGCCTCAAATAAATGGTTTATAGTAGGTTTTTTGCATGGAAAAACAGGTGGTTTTTATCACTTCAGATTATATTCGCCCAAGGTCGTCTTAGAGCCCACATACGGGACTTAAAATGTTCTGCTGGATTTTGAACAAGTGAAATCTCTCAGCAGCATATCATTATCCACATTAGTAGCCTCCAAGGCAGCAGCGTTTTTTTTTTATTTATTTTTCTGCGGGGTGAGGGGAGTCCTGTTTTCATTTCGAAGAAGTCTAAGCTATGGTTTCTCTAAGGCTGATGAGGCTGCTCGCTGAAGCCTGCAGTCCTATTGTCAAGCATGTGTTTCTCTGTGGCCTTCGGCTTTCTCTGAGGGTCTTCTTCCCGGGGAGGCTGCCAGTTAGAGCCCGCTGCCATGCTGAGCTGCAAGATTTCAGACACTGCAGCCTCCCTGCATTAGCATCTCTTAATGCAAAGCAGCATGGGGTCGGCCGGGATTGGCTTTCAGTGCGGTCGGACACCCCGGTGAAAGGGCCACCTCACCGCCACCACCTCGCAGCTGACCAAGCAGGAATGCTTGTGCCGGGCAGAAGGAGTAAGCTCCGAGACGTGACTGTGTGTGAATTTCAAATAAGTCTTCATTTAAACTGCCTAATCACCCCCCTGCATCTGCGAAGACGGGGAAACGTGGTTAAAAGAGGTCAGGCTAGAGAGTGATTTAGTTACAGAAACTGAGGCTAAATAATAATTTAATGAGCAGCACATGGCACTTGCATGCTATGCCCCTGGTTCATCTGAATGCTTGGGATTTTAGCTTTGAGTTGAAATATCAAACACTCATTCTTGAGAGTTGGGACAAAACATGTCCTTCATATGAACCTGTGATTTAGGTTAAAAATAAAAATTAATTATCATGATTTACTGACTTGCCATGTTTAATCTAAAAGAAATTAGTATCCTAATGTTATTATTAGTACAAATTTCCTTTCTCTTTTGAAAAATATTGCCTAAATGCTTAGGTTGTGCTGAGAAAATCTGCTTGCCAAAGTTGTGTCCTCAGTTTCTGTCAACTCCATCAGATTTTTCATGAACTTAATTTAATCAGGCAATAGCATGGTCATCTGTGTCACCAAGGACCCTTTTGAGGTTCCCATGCTGTGCTGATAACAGCACTAGCACACACACTCTGGTCATTTTAAAACTTTTAGATATTTTACACAAACACTGTAATTATTTCTATGGTCACAACTGGACCATGTCAACACCGTCTTTCCGTTGTGATGTGCTTTTTAAAGAAAAGGTGGATTTAACTTAGGCGTTAGTGAGGTTATTGAGACAGCTAGCGACTGAGGAAAACGTTACTAGCTGCTATGTACAATGCATCCTTTGGAGGGAAAATACATGGCCTTTCGTCAACTCCGTCAGATTTCACGTCTGACAGAGTTGATATGTAAGCTGACAAATCAACCTATAATGACTTAAAGTGGTAATAAAATATTACTTTTTATATTATTTTTATAAGTTTTTAATTGATATTATTAATTAATTGATATTCTAAAGAAAACAACTAGTATTAATAAATTTTTAATTTGTTACATGTTACAATGTGTTTTATTGCTCCTGTTCAGTGACAAAAGTGTCCCAGTCAAAAAACATTAAAAAATGTATACATTCATTTTGTTAAATTTATATTTGCATACATTTTTTAATCAACTTGTGTCCTGATCATAAAGAATAAATATTTGTATTGTGGGAAAGCATGGCAAGGCCGTGACAAATAGGTATTAATTTTTTATAAAAAGGTCTTTAAAAGACTTGAATTTAACTTGAAGAAACTTGTAGGAACCCTGATTTTTGTAAACTTGTCAAAATATGAAATATTTTGAAATAAAACCATTTTTGTTTGTTAAATAGTAGTTCACACACATTTTTGTCAACACCATCAGATCTTGGTCAACACCGTCAGATGTATGTTTTTTTATTTTTTCAAAGAAATCGTTAATTCTTACTTCACTTTCTGGTCTTCATGTAATAAAGACACCTCTGATCTACTGCCTCTTATGTCTACTTACTTAAAGAACTGATTTTTAGTACGTTAAAATCAAAGGCAGAGTTTTAAAATGAGGATTTTTAGAGATCCAAGTTTTCTTAAATGTGTAAAATTCAAATTCCAATTTATATCTTGAATGTTATTACATATACATGTAGCTAAAACCTATTACAATATAGTTTAGAACTTTAGAAGTACAACATATGTGTGATTCAGGGTGTAAGGCAAAGCAGACCAAGAAATAACATTTTTAGCCCCGTTTACTTACATTATTTTTTTTGTTCGTTCAGGAGACCCATGAGCTGATATGATAGGTTCCTGCTATGACACACCTGATTCTAACAGCTGAATTATCTCCTCAGCGTTCATCAGGAGCTGCTAATCACTTGTTTTAATCAAAACTGCAGAGTTCAAGCAGGGAAACGGCTAAAACCAGCAAGAATCCAGCACTCAATCAGGGCTAATGCCACAACAGGCTAAAACAATCATTTGATGTAGGCCTAGCTTAAAGTTGAACGCTATGCTAATCACTTAGCTCCAATACACAAAATATATCCCTTTCCGTTTCCCTCTCCTCTTCCACAGTTAGCTTGAAGTTTAGACTGACATTAATTAAAAGCAGAGTTAGCATTCAAGCTAGGTTGGCGTCACCCCGTAGTGCATGCTGGGGACTGGGGTGCATTCTTGTTGATTGACAGCTCCCTCTTGTGGATACAAATGATGACAAATGAATATGAATTATTCTTTTTGCTGTAGAGACCAGAGGAGAGACTTATGGGAAATATAAATGATGAAAAATGACCTACTTTATATCATAAAACAGTGTCAGATAGTCACATTTAATCATTTTTTAAGTTAATTTAAGAGTTTAAACTACACACCCCAGCTTTAATGCAAGTCACCAGTCATCAGGACTCAGGATGCACAGTTTGGTGACTTCTCAGAGACCTGGGCTAACACATTTAGAATACCTACGGATCTGCTTGGCATTGACACAAATTTAGATGCATTACTTTCATTGTATGATAATTGCGGACCATCTGTGCCTTCTAACAGAATCTTCAGCCCCTTGATGGATATGCAGCAGAGTGACATGCAGAACAGAGCACACATAACCACTTGTCTTGTTCCTGCTAAGGCACCTCAGTGAATGACAGAAAATCCATTAGATCTTAGCAGAAAGAGAGAAACATATGCCTGCACAAGTCTTAATGGATTTAGGTTAAAAACGGTGGCAGACTCTTTACAATAGTTAAGTAGGGACCTGTATTTTTAGTGCATTTTTCTAAAAACAGCAGCTTTTCCAACTAAGAGACTGGAGTTGTATTTGCATTCTAACAGGCTAATTTGCCTCTTTTCCCCTCACCCCGCAGAAAGAAGCAGCGTAGCGCTGAGCAGTGTGTTGTTCCCCGTACCTGTTACCTCTCAAATGGTTCTAGGGGAGACAGCTACTATTCCCTCATGTCTTATCCTTTCAGACATTTTTTTATTCTCCCTTTTTTTTAATGGTGTAAGAAACAGCAGAGCCAGCAGAGAGAGAGAGAGAGAAGCAGCTTTACAGAGCCAGAGCACAGTGCAGCTTCACTGCATTCATGACAAATTCTATTTGTATTTTTATAGACAAACGTTACTCAGCTGGAAATTTCACTTTTGTGATTAGCCACGGGGGATGTGGCAGTAAGCGAGATCTGGTGATTTATCTGGTCGCTGGATGGCTTTTGATTAATTCTGTATCAAACGGCTGGCACCTCGGCGGGCTTATTGAGTGTTATAAGGCATGTCCTATCGCTTCATATCACCAGGTGTGGCCATCAGGGTGGTGGCCGTTATTCACTGCCCTTGCTCAGAAATAGAATATCTCCCTAGACCCTCCATTAAATGTCAAATTCATCCTCCATAGGTGACTTAATGAGGCAACAATAAAGATTGTTTTAGTAAAGGGAGTTTCACCCGCTGATATCAGTTAATGTGGGTACTCTGAATTAAGAAGGGACCAATATGGATTTTTCTTTTTTGGTCCCCAAAAACTGTCCCCAGTCTTTTCAGATAGCGTACCTTCTGATGTAAGTCTGATGCTTTCTTCATTTTATTTGTTTTTCATTGCACCAACTTGAAAGCTACAGATTATAAAGGGCATTAAAGCTCTCATTCACTCGTGTTTTTGAATAAATCTGCAGTGTTCTCTAGTATGACAATATTCAGGCATCTCGACTCTAATTGGCTAGCAGCAATGCGACTCTGCAGCACTGCCTCCATTCGCTTTGCAACGTTGATGTTTGAAGCCTGAAGGAGTTCCACCGAGTTGTGGAGTTGCTAATGCTAATGTTTAGCTTCTACTTGCCGAGACGTGCTCTGCTCTCTCCTGGACGCTAAATCAACAACAGCCTTTTCTGGTCCCAAGTTAAGATGGGTGAGTCCATGAATGCTAATTTTCAGTGTGACGTAGATCTTTGTGGCTTTTTCTGACCCGAGCGTTTCCGTCTAATGCAGGAAATATGGGCAGAGGCCTGTTTTCACATTCAGCCTGCATGTAAAACTCAGAATGACCGATCATATGTCAAAAATAAGTTAAAAACTGTTTCTCAGTGAAGTTGGTCTTTAAAGTTACTAACGTCAATACATGCAAGTTTCTTTAAAGCAATGGTGTCCATTCATAGTCCTTGAGTGACACCGTCCTACATTTTACCTGATTCCTAACCCCCATGAGCCCTTGTGTGAAATATGTGATCAACTTCTGGTCTGGTGTTTGTTACATGGAGACCATACATGGATGATGTGATCCGTTTGCGCTAATCCATTGTTATGGGCTTTTTAGAGACGTAAACTATGTGGGAACACCAGCTGTCACAGCTCAAATGGGAAACCGCTACAATCCCTCTGCCTGCTGCGATATAGGGGTGGAGGATGATCTTAAAATCTGGCAAGAGCTAACATACAGTAGCATCTTTAGCTACATTCTTAACTCGCATCTGACGGCGAGGCAGTGGACAATCTTAAAATCTCCAAGGCTCATCAGTACCTACATAGTAATAAGGTTGGTTGTGTTTTGTTAAAAGAGGTGGGACACGATTTTATTTACTTAAAAGTAGAGCCGAGGGTTAGGGTTGAGATCCGGTATCTTACCGGATGAAGCTCGCATCATCATTTCTGTGAGCCGGCCCAGGAATAAGGTGGATAGGTTTCTCTGCTCCAACACACCTGATTTTAATCAGTGGGTGATGAACAGGCGTCTGCAGAGTTTGATGACCTCATAAACAGGTAATTCAACCATGGAATCAGGTGTGTTGGAGCATAGAAACCAATAAAACATGCTGGATTGTGGCCTTCATGACTGGACACCACAGCAAAAGAATCAGTGTAGGGACACGGTTTATTTACAAGGAATTTGTCTCTTTCTTCCAGCAAACAGATGCCAACAATAGATCAGAACCTGTCGCAATAATTAAAAAATATATGATACATGAGATCAGATTGGGACAGCCCAGTTTTAAATATTCATTTTCCTAGCTTCTTCCTAGTCATTATCCTTATGGCATTGAATGTAACAAATAATTGTGTTGTGTACCATTTGAATAGCACGCAACACTGCATGCAGCTTTTCGGCTTTGCTGAGAATTAATTGTAGTTCACGATGAAGCTGATTACTCCTGCTGTGGAAATTATAGTGTTAGATACTTAAAAAAACCTAAATCTCAAAGTGAAGCAAGCAACAATACGTGATTTATTTATTTATTGAAAGGCTGATTTATTGCAAAATAACTTTTCATTTAATTGTTTTCAGGATGTGTTTTTCTGTTGGTTTTAGACCAGACAGCTCATTTCCTGCAGAGATTTCCAGGAATGGAATCCACCGACACAAAAATAGTCACTTGCAGTGAATCCATATTTTACTTTTCAGCCTCTGCTTTGCATGATTGGATTATATGTACCGCCTTTGGTTATAAATCAACACATTTATCTCGCAACGTTGTGCAACAGTTGCATTTAATACAATCAGCATCAAACTTGAAACAATGGCAGAACAGCAACACTGAACAACCCACTGAATTGTTATTTTTATGAGTGATGACATTTAGACATTTTGGTGTTTTTATATAACAGCCGATGATGACATCATATATGCCATAAGGAATATTGTGCGGCTGTGTTTGTTGACTTGGCTAAACCCTTTGACTCTGTGGACCATAACATCTTACTTAGCCGGCTCAAACATATAGGACTTTCTCAGTGGCACGATTTAGAAGTTACATCTTAGGCCGTACGCAAACAGTGAGAACAGAGGTTTACCAACCTGCTCCTCTACCTCTATCTATGGGCGTTCCTCAAGGGTCAATACTGGGCCCAACCTTATTCAAAATTTATATTAATAACATTATTTATGCTGTTGACAGTTCTCATATACATTTATATGCGGACGACACCATTTTATATTCATGCAGTTCCTCTTTGAATGCAGCTTTGTCCTCGTTGCAGCACAACTCTAATTGTCTTCAACATGCCTTCTCCAACTTTCACCTTAATTTAAACACAAGTAAAACAATGACTTTCAACCGTAACTTATCTCAATCCACTTGACACCCTAGTATTTTTCCCTGGATGGTACAGAACTACAACTTGTTAGTTCCTATAAGTATTTGGGTATGTGGCTTGACAGCACACTTTCATTTGACATTCACATTAACACATTACTTTTTAAAGTCAAGTCAAGAATTGGGTTCCTGTACTGCAACAGGTCATCCTTTACTCATTCTGCAAAGCAAACCTTGGTCAAAATGACAATCCTTCCCATCTTAGATTACGATGACATCATTTAAAGGACTGCTTCCAAAAAACTTCTTTATAAACTCGATGTCATTTATCACTCAGCAATCCGTTTTGTCACTGGTGCCCCTTTCACTACTCATCATTGTGATGTGTACTTGTTAACTGGCCATCACTCCATTCCTGCAGGATGTTACATTGGTATCACTTTATATACAAAACAATCATCAGTAGAACCCATCATATCTTCAGTCATTACTCATCACATCCAACAATTGTTAATTTCTATGGATATTCCCAAAGCTTGCACCTCCATTGGCTGCTCCTCATTTCAGTTTGCTACTACCTACGTCCCATTATCTACCTTCAAAAAGTCATTACGATCAATAGTTTCTGATCAATGTGCCTGCTTCTGAGTGTTTAAAGACTGTTTTAAGTCTGTTTTAATTGCTTGCACATATTGTATACGAGAACATTCTTTTTATGTCTTTTATGTCGGTTTTTATCTTGTTTCTTCTTATCTTATCTTTCTGTTGTTCTTTGGTGCAAAGCTACTTGTGTCTCTGTTGCTGCTGCCTCTTGGCCAGATCTTCGTTGTAAACGAGAATGGGTTCTCAATCGACTCATCTGGTTAAATAAGGGTTACATAAAATAAATAAACAGTTGCATTTAATACAATCAGCATCAAACTTTAAACAATGGCAGAACAGCAACAGAACAACCCACTGATTTTATGAGTGATGACATTTAGACATTTTGGTGTTTTTATATAACATCCGAGTCTTAATTCATAAAAAGATAATGATGCACAACAGTTAAATACACAACAGGTGGTTTTCATTAAACTATCAGCACAACCAACTTTCCTTGCAATTTATTGCAACAGGTGAATAGTTAGAAATACGTTGTGTAAGATTTTGTAAAACAGAGTAAAAATCATCTTGATTCAGTGAAGTTCTTACAAACTGGGCAGATTTTTGTCTCGATAATTAAAACATTTTTTACCACAAGACGGATCTTCCTGTTGTTTCTCAGTGTGGGGGATGAGGTCCTCGCTAATGAAGTAGATTTGCTTTAATTACTTGTCTGGAAAAGCATCAGGAGGCCTTAACCAGAGCATACATCTGTTAGGAAGAAAAATGAAACCCCCGCATTCCCAGACTGAATGGATATCTGTAGGCCTCTGCTTTGAATACGATGTGAAAGTTTGGCTATTGTAGCAGCTCTCTCTTCTCTTGTCTCTCTGATAACAAATGAATCTCCTTTTCTTGGCAATTTCGTTGTGCAAAGCAGGTCAATAGAAAACCATTATTTCTTTTTCTGTTCCTTGGGTAGAAGTGAATAATTGTAGCTGAATCACTGCATCTGTTGGGGTCGCGTTGCCTCGTGCTTTGTCTCATAGCCAGGTTTGTTTCTGCTTTTATGGTTTATTTCTTTTTTTCTTTACAAGAACAACAATAACTACTTTACCTGGCTGCGGGAAGTTTATTTAGCTCTAAACAACCTAGCATGCATGCTGTTGGGCAATGAAATAAAATCAATGTCATTGTCTTATGTTGGTCTTTACAACACGTCCTGCTGTGTTTTTGAAAGGTGATGGTTTATATGCAAATTAGGAAAGTAAACACACACATATTAAAAGGTAGGCTGATTTAAAAGAATAATTTTGAAAGTTATCTTTGGTTTTCAATGAGAAATAACATTTATAGTTGTTTGGCCTTTCACCAGTTCAAAAGAAAAGTCGCATCAAGGCAAAATACACAAGTAGCAATGCCATAATTATTATGATCTAATTCAGATTTCAATACGATCTTATTTACATTGAAGTGCATTAGTTGAAAGTTGTTTGACAACTGCTTTTAGATGTAGTTTTGTTTGGTAGTGTAGAGGTGATAGACCCCCCCTTCAAAGTGGAACCAGACCCAGGGAGGGAGGCCATCTGCCCGGAGGGATGGGTGGGAAGTCAGGAAAGATACACAAACAAATGTTAAATCACCATTCTGCTCTGGGAAAGAAAAATACAGCAGAGAAGGAAAAACACAAAAGGTAAATACAACACCTACATACAGATCATTATGGGGTGTCCTGCTGCAAAAACAGTCAACCAGGTCAGAGTTTTTTCCTTCAGTAATGCAAGTTTTGGTGCTAATGGTAAAGTTTGAGCTACTCTGTGTCTCGAACCATGGTGGAAGTTTTTCTTAACGGTATTTTAAAATTTTCTACATGACAACAAATATTTATAATTAGCTCTGGGTTTGAATAATTGATTAAAATTGTTCTAAAATCACATTTTTATATTAAAATTTAGTAAAAATGAATTGATTTTGTTCTGTATGGTTTTGAAAATGCACTTAAAATAAGTTTTTTAACTTTAAAATATTTTTAAAAAATAGAATAAAAATAAACACCTTAGTTTATTTTGAAAGTCAATCAGATAAATATGAATTTTAATAATAAAAAAGTCAAATTCCAATGTAATTATACAGTCTTTTTGTTTCAGACAAAATAATACATAAAATATTGTGTTTCTTTTATTCTCAGACATGCAACACAATCAGATTGTGTAATAATTTCTTTTAGTGAGAATTTTTTTAGTTTAACCATTGAGCATACAGTATACATCCCAGAATAAAAACATGTTGGGTAAATAAATTCCTCGTCGCCCTGCTTTTGTTTAATCACCACGCTGCAGGAATTATTTGTAAATGCATTCTGGAGGAGTAATGCATTTGTCCTAGTGAAATATTTCCCTGTGTATCCGCGCTGTCTCCGTATCAAATTAGCATAACCTTATTAATGTCTTCAGGGATCTGCGACATAGCTGAGCAGGAGGGAGGTCATCAACAACTGTGTGGTTTTACCTCACACCGACGTGCCGTTGAGCTCAGCAACAAACCATCTGTCTGAGCAGATGCAGAATTCAATGTAGTTTCTACAAGTTTTGCTGCTTCTCCACTTGATTTTTTGTGCTTATTAGTCAGAAATGCTCAAAATATGAGTCATTTCATCAATTTTTTTGTTAATTGTCTTGATTTAAATAGAAAGACCCCAAAAATATACAGAAACTGCAAAAAGTAATTTGTTAGCTTCATGGACAGAGCCGGGCTGAAGGATTAAGTGCACCTCGTCTCATTTTTGTCCTGATTTTTCTTGCTGAGCCGTTCATTAGCAGACTCCCTAATAAGAAAAATGGCTCCACTTTTTTTTTAACAAGCAGTGAAGCTTGATGCGAGCGAGTTTTCTGCACAGCCAGTTATTCACCTCGACTGTTTATCAACCCCACCATGTTTGACACGTGTTGATGAAGGAGCCTTGTGCTCCTGACCCCGAAAAATCTGAAAGGAGTCTAAACTTGTTGACTGGCACGAGCGCGTATTGCTTTAATGGAGGGGTTGATTATAGAAAATAAGCCTTCTGTGTGTCTGTGTTCTGCTTTCTGTGCTGTAAATTGGCAATTTAGTGTTGTGGATATCTGTGAAATAAAGGTGGCTTACTGCTATAAAGAAAAGCCACTCTGAGTAAAGCCAGGAGCTCATTGATTGATGAATGGCTTAGCAGACGTGGAAATAAATGGATATAGAGTGCAAACAGACACTGGTCCTCTATCTTGTGAAGTGCAGAGTATCAAATAGTGAGTATGGGACCACAGGGTTCATATCTCTTCTGTAGAGTTTGTAAAAGACAAAAGAAAAAGAGTTAATTTTCCCACCAAAAGCTCTGGGATGGTGAAACACGACCTCTGGCTTCGCTGCAGACGATCTGATAACGCCGTCCGGCTGAAAACGGCTCTTAAATCTGCTTCTAACGAGCTGTGGCAGTTACGGAAATGCAATTTAGCGTGAAGCAAGTCATCGTTTCTGAAAAGGAAATGCTCAAACAATCTTCTGTAGACTAAATGAGCGGCCAGAAAAGCCCTTTCAGAATTTGTGAGTTTCAGGAGGAGACCGGCTCATTTGTTTACCCAGCAGCCAGTGTCTGATCCGAGTAAACTTACAGCCGTCTCCGTGGGAGGCAGAGAGCACGCAGTGGTAGAGATCAGTGTGGAGAAATAATAATGAGCACAAATGTTTCATGTGAGGTCTTTTTTCTTTGGAAGCTTGTCAGCTCATGTAGCTAAGATGTTAATTTGTTTAGTAAAAACATGTCTGCGTTCGTCAAATTAACGGTTTATTATTTTTCTGTGTTTGATTGGGAACTAAACATAATGGCTATGTCTGTCCTGTCAGAGGACCTGGGTTTTAAGTCCCAATTCATTATATTGGGTCATATATCATGAATATCTCCAGTCATTGCAGCCATTTCTGTAATTATCTCATTTCATGTTCATCTAGCTGTTTTTTTCTCATTTGCATCAGGGAAAGTGAGTTTTCCAACAGCACTACTCAGCCAAAAACTGCTCGGTACACCACTCACTTCGCCAACTCCGTGACAAAAACACACGGCTCTAGTGAGTGGGGGACTCGTGATCTTTACCCATCACAAAAGCAACGCAAGTTGATCCGTATGGTGGTGATCTTGAACATTCTGCTCAGTCTTTGGCTTTTTGTCAGACTCTGGTACTCCACCCTCTAGCCAATCAGTGACCGACTGTTGCTGACTTAGCCTTCTTGGTCTAGGTCAGCACTCTAGGAACCACAACGAAGCAGGTAAAAGTTGGGGGAAAATACCAAACCGTGCTTTTGGAAAGGAATGTCCAACTGAACCAAATCCGAGTCACTCTGAGGAGGAAAAGGGGCTTAAGGGGCCGAATTTGGGAAAAAATGTGTTTTAATGTTACCAGATATGACGGATTTATAATTTCTTCTTTTTAAACAATGTTATTTACCAGTTAGAGTACAAAGAAAGAGTATTAGATTGTCTTCAATGAGAAGAGTCTGCTCCTCCAGGTCCAGATCCATGGTTCTCAGTAGACTGGTCCATCTGGGTTGGGAGTGAGTCATGTCCTCACAGGCAGAAGTTCAAGAATCCTGGTGTTTTTTATTGTTTAATGGTAGCGATGGAACAACAGTTGGAGTGGAGCAGTAATGTGGACACTGTTTCAGTCTAACATGGTAAAGAAGGAGCTAACCTGGAAGGCAAAGCTCTTAAGTTACCGGCTCATCTTCATTTCAGCCCTGTTTTATGGTCATGAGCAGAGTTGGGTTTGTTTTTGAAAACAGTAACAAGTTACAGTTACTTATTCAAAAAGTATTGATTGCTTATATCTAGGGATGCACTGATCCGATCTTAATATCGGTATCTGTACAGATATAGCAGAAAATTCTAGATCGGGTATCAGAGACTATGGGCCCGATCCATAATAATTTATCTATTCAGTATATTTCTATGTGCTGTGAGTGATGACGTCATGCGCTACAGTCCCACGCTGTGCAGAAGCTCATGTTGATTTCAAAATGGAGCGAGCAAAAGGATCGGCAATTTGGAACTTTTGGACCCCTGTGCAAAAGGATGATCCCAGTCTTTTTCATATAGTAACAAATAGTTCATTTATACAGTTTAATGCTGTTTTTCCATATCGGTATCGGATCAATATCGACCGATACTAAACTTCTGGTATCGGTATCGAATGTGAAAAAAGTGGATCGGTGCATCCCTACTTATATCAAAAAATGAAGCATTACTGTTAAAAGTAACTTTTAGTTATATTTTCTAAAGAAAATTCTTAAAAATGCTCCCGTCAATGTCCTTATAACCTATTGTCATTGTATGAAATATAAAAGCAACTCAAACACAAAGTCATTTTCATGCACTGTTTTATTTAAGCCAGACCAGCTTTTATTTTATTTTCAAAAAATATATAAGTAAACAAAACTGAAAGAACAGGATCTCAGATATAAGTGGCTGAAATGGGCTTCCTCCATACGGTGGCTGCACTCAGCCTCAGAGGTGAGGTGAGGAGCGAGGTCATCCAGAGGGAACGCCGAGTAGAGCTGCTGCTTCCTCAAATTAAAAACGAGTTAGCAGAGGTGGTTCTGGCATCCACGCTTCCTTTGGAATGGTTCATGGCACAGTCCGTTGGGAGGAGACCCGGACCTGTTGCCTTCACAAATCAACCTTGGATAGGCAGTGGGAAAGGGATGGAATACGGTTTTAGTAGCTTTGAAAACAAAACCTTAAAACATAAAATGTCTCAAAAACTGTCAAAACAATCATTATCAGATATATTTGTCTTATAAAACACAATCTTCTGAATAATTTGTGTTCTGTTTTTGCTTCCAGACGGAGTCTTTCAGAACCACACCCGGCTGCGGACGCCCCCCCTACCCCTTTCCCACTCTCACTCCCCCAATCATCAGCACCATGCAGCCTCTGTTAATTCCCTGAACAGGAGCAACTACACTCCCCGGAGCAACGCAAGTCCAGCACCCACAGACAGTTCTGCTGCCCCCGAGGGTCCTGCCAGTGCTCAAGACTCTGGCAGCGCTCAGGACAACTGGCTGCTCAACAGCAACATCCCTCTGGAAACAAGGTACTGTGGAACAAGGTGCAACGCTGACATGTTGGCATTTTCTCAGAATGAAGCTTCTGCCATTGAACTCAGCTTTTCATGTTGTCTGCCCCACATTATTTTACCACGGTGCTACCAAGAAGCAAATGGAAAATTATCCTGCTTGGAGCAAAGGCCCAACTTTTTATAGGAACATGATTCTTGTGGCAAACAAGAGAAAAGTGCTGATTTTGGCTGTTTGGCTAATATTAGCCATCAAAAAGTGGAAACTATTGAGTTTAAACTGCAGCATAATTATAATCAGGTTAGAAAATGCTAAATTACATCCAGGCTCCCACGTGCAGGCTCCATCGCTCCTCCACTTCTGCTCTCAGCTCCACATATTTCATATTAATCAACATTCACTTCTCTAGCACATTTCTCAATAGGAGGCTCTTGTGTGAAGGAGATTTGTCAAGTATTATTGTAACCAAGGGAATGTCTGTTGGTAGTTTTTTTTCCAGCAGGTAGTTTAAATTGTAAAATACCAGGATAAAACATGTCTCCTTTGCTTTATTTATTTCCTCTGTTAGGAACATGAAGTAGAAATATTAAAATGTTCCTTGAGGACTCGACCCTTGGATTCATAGGAAGGGTTACATTCACAGACTTATTAACTTTTTCTATGGAAAATTACAGGAGTGTAAAAGAATACAAATATTTGTAAAATCAGTTATGAAATTTTAGAGATTAATGCATTTAATCAGTTTAAGAAGGTATTTAGCTCATCAGCTAAAATAGTGATTTTTTTAAACCTTGAAATTAGGAGTCCACCTGTGAATCCTATTTTTATGTTCTAAACTAAGACAAGCTCATCAAAAAGTTGCAAAAGACCCAAATAAAAACTGTTTAGTCAGTTGTTTTTTGCTCTTCGTCGAGTGAGCCATCATGTTCCACCGTTCAGACCACTGGCAGGCTGTCTCTTCTCGGTTCCAACTTCCCTGCAGTAAAATATTAACTGAACAGTGATTGATGACCGTTTTGTCAAGCTGTTAGCAAAGTACAGTTCAGAAAGAGTTGATCTCGCTAGGTACGCTCAGACTCAGTAACCAGAGACGGCGATAAAGGCTGAGATGTGTGGGCATTTTTCACTTCCACTTTTGCCACGTCAAAAACCTCCGTCTCTCCTTCTTTTGAGTGTTGAGATGAACAAGGAAACCTGCTTTATACCAACTACAGCACAATCTTTGAGGTTGGGGTGAGTTTTGCATCGTGTAGTATACAGGGGGTTACGAGAGGAGATTAACGCCTCACAACCAACTCCCAATCACGCTCAGACGAATTTCAGGCGTGTTTGATATTTTACTCATCCCTTGTGAGGGTATCGCACTGTTGAAGCAGCGCTGAGACCCAAAAGTACCAGAACCACTCACACAGCGCATGCGCCAACCCGGCTCCACAGGTATTTCTGTGTCAACACACGTCGTTTCCTTTTATTTTTACACTTTACTCCACACACAATGACAAGGATTGTCAAGAAAGCGAGTTTTCCATGTTTATGTAACATTTTTTACTTCCTTTCTTTCGTCTTCCTTCTCCAACACCCATAATCCCCTGCGTGTCCTCCTACGGCAAGCCTGAAGGACAAATGACATAACAACACAACAGTCTCCGGGTCTTCCGGGATTCAAAGGTCCGATGAGTTGTGTTAAAACTACTATTTTAGCACATTTTCAGGCCTGACGTGTTGCTACCAGACGTACAGCGTGAGCAGTCAGGTCGTATCTGAGCATTGGATCGTATAGTATGAGAACCTGACTCGTGAGATTTGCTCTGCGAGGAAGTCGTACAGTTTGAGATGGAGCTGAATGCTGAGAGTAAAAAAGTCGCACAATGTACGCCTGGCTTAAACAGAAAGAACCAGACTTCCCTCTCCCCAGCCACCTGGGCCAGCTCCTCCGGGGGATTCCCAAGGCGTTCCCTGGCCAGCAGAGAGACATAGTCCCTCCAGCGTGTCCTGGGTCTTCCTTTAGGTCTCCTCCCGGTTGGACGTGCCCTGAAAACCTCACCAGGGAGGCGTCCAGGAGGCATCCTAACCAGATGCCACCTCAACTGGCTCCTCTCGATGTGGAGGAGCAGCGGGTCTACTCCCAGATGACCGAGCTTCTCACCCTATCTCTAAGGGAGAGCCCAGACACCCTGCAAAGAAAACTCATTTCAGCCGCTTGTATCTGCGATCTCGTTCTTTCGGTCACTACCCAAAGCTCGTGACCATAGGTGAGGGTAGGAACGTAGATCAACCAGTAAATCAAGGGCTTTGCCTTCTGGCTCAGCTCTCTCTTCACCACGACAGACCGTTACAACACCCGCATCACTGCAGTCGCAGCTCCAATCCGTCTATCAAAATAAATACATTAAAATCCCAATGCATAAAAAATGTTCTTGGGTGCATCAAATGGTTCACATTGATACCATTAATCTTGTGTCGTAGATCTGAAAACTACAAATATACTGATAAAAAAATGCATGACACAATAAATCAAACTATCGTTTGGCAGGAAAATCCCCAAACGCTAATTTTACGTTACTGAAAAAAGCAGCCATGGACAGACTTATTGTCTCTTCCTTCAGATTTTCTGAGACGGTTCAGTCAACAGGAAAATGAGAATCAATTTCAGCTGGTGGGACACTATAATGTATAACGAATGATTACACATCATGCAGCTCCAGTTAATCCTGCACAGGTATTCCCTGTGGAGCCAAAAGACAGATGGCGAGGGGAGGAAATAGTTCTGCTGAAACCAGAGTTTCTAGAACCCTTAAAAAAAACATCAAATTCTAAAGTAATACTACTAAAATCGTTAGATGTTTCCACACGGACCTTGGAGTATTAAATTTCACTTTTACCTTGTTAAATAGTACAACATTGGCTATTTTGTATCCCTTTTGTGGAATTAAACTGCCCCAATGAATTCTTCCATTATCCCGTCCAGCTCCGTCACCGGAGAGATCCCAGTTGTTGAAAAGCTCTTTATTTTTGTGTTTCTGCCAAGCATCTCTTTCTTTTTTCTTCATTAAAAGTTGTTTTCTTCCCCAAAATTGAAACCAAAGAAACTTCACTGCCGGTCTCAGTAGGGCACGGCTCAAAGTCGAGCCTTTTCTCTTGGACCACTGAACGTGTTGAGCCTTCTCGTTGCATGTGGACAGTTCATTTCTCCATTGCACTGGAGCAATACTTCCTTATGGAACAGAGCTCTCATTAGGGGAAGTGCATTATGGGATAAATGAGACATGAGCCTTGAGATATTTTGACACAAACTGAAAATGTGTTTTTTTACAGTGCTGCAGCCATTAAAGGGGAGGAAAAGTTATAATGAATTACTAATTTGGGTAATGTTCCTGAAAATAAGTGACAGATTCATTTGTAAAACGATATTAAGATGATTTGAAACAGATTTTGAGCTTTTTTATCTGTGATTGATGCATTGTTTTCTCCCAATCACAACCTCAAAGGAGCCAGAATACTCTAATGTTTAACAGAGAAGAACAGGACGCTTGCAGAGAGGGGCAGGGCTCGTACAAAACCAGGTATGGTAGTGTACAAAAGAGGCAAGCAAGACAGATAGATGTTATTTGTCTCACTTTTCTGTAGAAGTAGTTCCATAAGGGCCTTGGTTTATTTGTCCCACGCCATCCACCGTGATGTCCATCTGTCAGTTGCTGTTGCTCGGTGATCGTTTTATGTGTGTTTTTTGCATGCGTGTCTCACACCGGCTTCATATCCATCTCTCCACCTGTGTGTAGAAACATAGCAAAGCAGACATTCCTAGAGACTTTGCAGGACAACCTCATTGAGATGGACATTCTGGCATCAGCACGCCACGATGCCTCGTACAACGACGGGTATGTTGCATGTTTGCTATCTGGCTCCGACCACTGTCAGAATCTGCTTTGCCATGCAAACACCAAATGCCTGTGCCGTTTCTCCGTCGAACCCCCCCCCCCCCCGTTCTGTACCACTGTCAGTCGTCACCACGTGTCTCCTGAAGTCTTAGAATCTTTGCTGTTATTTGTCCCTTTAGCTTACGTACAGCTAACCTGTTTTGCATAAAGTCACATTGTTGAGCTGTTTTTGCCTTTGATTAATGATAAACATGACCGCCTTGGAATAAAATGTCAGTGATTTGACTTGATATTTACAAATAAAGTATAGTCTCTGAGACTTTCCGCATCATATATTGCAGAATGACATTCCATCACATTCGTGTCACTGTCGCTCGGGAGCATCTTGTAAACTTGTCACTGAAATGGCCTTGACAATAGTTCTGCTGTCACGGACCCTCTGATGGGCTGATCATGAGGTGTATTGCTACACATGTTTTCTGAGATAGCCGACCATGCTCTTCAAGGGCGAATAATTCTGCTTCTCACGTTTCACACCCTTATATTCTTTATCTCCCCTCTGGACAGCCTTGACACCACTGGTGTTACTCTTTCTTCACTGACATGAATGTGTAAAAAATCCATTTTTGCTCAATAGTCCTGGAAGATTTCGTATTAATTCACATTTTTTGGTTTATTAACTATTAGCATAACATAGTGTGTTTATTTTTCTGTCAGAAGCATGATGTCTGTTAACAGTATTGAATGTGTTTTTGGATTAAATGTACATCAAGCCGATGGAAAGTGCTGTTGGATTAAGCTACTGTCTCACTGGGTTGTGACTGTTGGTGACCAGTTTCAAAAATGTCTCAAAATGGTCACGAAAGTTTTCAATTTCCTTGCATAAGTTGCAGGACCTCACTGTTGTGGTGCGAATTTTTTTAACATGTTTGAAAAATTTGCAAGAAAAATGTTTTCTTGAATATTCATCATTGAGTCATTGAACTCTTGAACCCTTCTCTAAAGTTAGTTTCCAAAATCGAAGAGCAACAGAAGGGCAAATCAAATGTGGGTAAAATTGGAGTACATTGCCAACAAAAGACATAACTAAGATACTTTCTGACTTAAAGGGCTACAAGAAAGTTGCATGAGTGCTGCCATTTATTGCTGTAATCTAAGGTGACCCAGCCCAGTAAAAAAAAACAGCTGGCAAAAATAATGTATGCACCAGTTCAGGGTGATTACTATTGAAGGTTTGCATCAATCCTCTCAAAAAACTGTAAAGACACAGATTTTAAAACTATTAATGGTGTTATGATATCCCAACATTAATTTTACCTGCTCTGTTAATAAGCTGTCTCATCCAATAGAGAGATGCTAACCCTGTTAGTGCTCCTAAAGACAATCAGTGCATTTACATGTGCATCAGAAAACCAAAGTATTGCACTTAATAGACTGATGTCGGTTTTTTTAAATGCATGTAAACGCGTTAGTCTTGCTGAAGGGTAACTGGTTCTAATAGTGCTGAAGCAGCCAGATAATGCGGTAGGAAACTGACTGCATCTGCATGCAAACGGCTAAGTTGAGCTGATACCGGTAACGTCCAGAATTGACGAGACCGTGAAAGAGGTCTTCTGATAACATCATTGCCACAAAGTAACTCGTGCATAGATATCATATATATCACTAGATGCCTTAACTGGGAGCCGACAGCGTCCCTACACGGCGGCCATCTTACCTCGGACAGCTTACGTTCCGTTCTCAATGGTAGCAGATGGAAGGTGAGTGAACAACTTAAACAAAAACACTTTTAACTCGATGAAATATTAACGGATTTACAAGCAGGTTGCATTATTACAAACCTTATGACACATAGGCTTGATAGGACATACTTTAACATTTTTAAATTAACAGGTCAAATCCGTCATATTTTACAGCCACATCTCTGGCGTTTATAACAAATCAAACCTTTTGAAAATTGGTTGAAAATTGAGCAAGTTAGAGTTATTTAAATAGTACATGCACCATTGACACCAATGTTACGAAAGGGGGCAGCTGTCCGAGGTAAGATGGCTGCCGCGTAGGGACGTTCGTCCAATCAACGAACATCGCGTGTAAGGCATCTAGTGATATATATGATATCTATGAACTCGTGTAACACCATCAAACAGTACAGTACGTACCAAATAAGCTGCGTTGTTGTTGTCCGTTCCTTCGGCCGTTGTGTTTATCCTGTTTTTACTTCGTCTGCTTCACTTCCGCGAGCGTTTGTTTACTATTTGTGTTGCTACAAGCTAACCGGAAGAATGCCGTCACAGAAGGGTGCATTTAGATCGACTTAGCTGTGCATGTAAACGCACTGACTGAGGCTATTGGTGCCAATCCTACAAAAACCAACATGAGTGGTAATAGTGCTGCTGAAATGTGTGTGTCGAGTGCAAAACGCACCCCCCAAAAAGTTCCCAGACATCATTAAAGATTGGGACTCCCCATCTAAACATTTATGTTCCACACAAAAGCACCTAACCTCAGGATGTCTTTCAGAAGCTGTCATTGAGCAATTGTGAGTTATGTACATTTTTACAGTGAGGGAAAGTTTTGAATTTCCTTCCATTTTACAGGAAAACATTTGTTCTACACATGAAATTTCTAATTTATTCCCAATTTTATGTCTCCAACTAGTCTCTAACAGTCATAGCCTGGTGAGATACTGGCCTAAACCTGAACAATCAACGACTAATTATTGCTTCTTGTAAAACTAACAAGAACATTCTGTTTTCTCAGGCATTTCCTGTTCAAACCAGGTGGTACATCGCCAATGTATTGCACAACTTCCCCGGGGTACCCTTTGACCTCTAGCACGGTGTACTCGCCTCCCCCGCGCCCTTTACCTCGAAACACCTTCTCTCGGCCTGCCTTCAGCTTGAAGAAACCCTACAAGCACTGCAACTGGAAATGTGCTGCTCTCAGTGCCATCCTCGTCTCAGTAACACTGCTGCTCCTATTAGCCTACTTCATTGGTGAGTCACTGTTAACGCTCCCACACGTTTACAGAAACGCCCACCCCCCTACCACCCCCACGCCTAACTGGAATGCAGACACACGATGCTCTGTTGTATCCCTTCTATCATCCATTTTAATAGTGCAAAAGCTCTTCCCAGCACTTTATGAGCTTGGTTATATTGGGACTCATAGATTGACTCCTCTCTCGCACAACTCGTCAGGAAAAAAACATTATCATTCATAGATTTGGTTTGTCGGATCTGCAGATGGGTAACCCAGAGTCCCGCTCTTGTGAATAGGCTAGATAGGAAATAGATTAAAAAGACATCAGCCATCACACAGGAGAGGGCTGCGCGTTTAGAATATTCATCTTACAGAAAGTGATTGACCAGCTCTCCCAGGTCCCAGCTGGATGAGGAGCATCAACTAAGTTATGCTATTAAATCAGTTCTGCTCAATTTGTCTGCTTTCATCCTCCAAGGGATTGATATTCATATTTGAGCACACAGTTTCTGATTTGTGTGTGTGTGTGTGTGTGTGTGTGTGTGTGCGCGCGCTCTAGGCTGGAGTTTTTTTGGAAAGTCAACTTTAAAAAATTTGAAATTGAAAAATCTAAAACGATGAAGAGTTCATCTGTTTACACATCATCCCTTCATCTCTTAAAATACGTATCGATCTGCTTCCCTGACACCGAGTTCAGCTATGTTGGCTAAAGGAGAGTTCATGTTTTCAAGCAACCTGTTGATTTGCTGGTAATTCAAAAAAATTCAGTGTGTTAAAAATCAGATAATGTCTCAGATGATCTCCCCATATAAAAAAACAACAACTCACATTTCAACTCAAAGCAATCTGTCAAAGCATAGCGAATAAACATGCACAGGTGCGTTTTATCACCCAGGGAAGTGCGGATATGTGGTAATTCGGCCAGACCGACAACCGGATGGTCCAATGGTTGCTTTTGGTCCAGCGAAAGTTTTTACACAAATGGGAGCACTTAATTATTATTATTATTATTATTTTATCTACACAATATATTTATAACTATGCAATGTTAGAACGTTAAGAGGCATGAAAAAACATGTTTTACGCTAATTTGTTTACCATTGTAGCTTTAACGTAAAGAGATGTGTGGAAGCAGTGACGGTTAGGGTTAGATCTACGTTGTACTGGGGTACAACCTCGTATGAGCAGGGTAGTGCCCATCCGGCCTCCGTTAAACATGATTTCAAAGATTTATTGTTACGCAACATACGCTACAAAAAAGTCTCGGTACGCTGAGAGGTAAAGTTTTAAAGTGCTGGTATCACATACCGAGGCATACCGGCCAACCTAAAGCCCTGTGTGGAAGTGGACAAACTTTTGGAAGTTTGTGTTTTTTGGTGTTGTAAAGACTTTTAGCAACAAGTTGCAAATGGCACTCACAAGGGCAATATGCTGGTGACGGTTCTCAGTCATCCAGGTCATGGTAGTCCAAAGGAGAACCAAAGAAGTCCAGTTGCCTTCATTCGAACCCCTTTGGAAGTTCACATGGGCATTTCTAAAATGTCTCAAACATTTGCAAGGACCTCTTCCTCATTTCACTTGGGATGTTGAACACATTTGGTGCATTTGTAGATCTTTTTTCAATAGTTACAGAGTCATTATGAGTGCCATCTGTAACCCTCCTCAGCTTAGTTTCCAGACAGGGTGGTGGGTTGGTGACCTCTGAAAATAATTAGAGAAGAAAATCTGACTTTCCAAGTTTGACAAATTTCTAAACCAATTAAGACGTGATTAGGCCATTTCCTTAATAAGAAATATAAAAAGCATTCAGTTGCTTGTAAATTTATTATAATTATTAATTTGAAACATCATTTTCTGTGTCAAGGTTGCGAAGTACTTAATAAAACTGCCGGCATCTTTTTCATAATTAAAGTTCTGTCAGATCTGTTGTTCCACATTCAGACAGAGGAGTCCATTTGCACTTGCATTTAATATATTTTATGTTATAACGGTGCATCTGTTTCACAGTGAATGCCTTCTTAACATATAAATGGTGTCACTATTGAACTCAGTCTCACACCGATGAAGAAAGAATGTAAATGGGGGAATGATGAGAACATTTCAGTTCATTTGCATGAAGGGAAGAAAAGGCAGATCCCTCAGCGTGGCTCTCATCAGGGAGATAAATTAATTCTTCTTTGAGGACGTTTGTTATAGATATTCATTGGGCTGTAACGGTCTTAAAAAGCTGTCGTTTCTGCTTCACCTTGAGGCCAAACGGAGTGAAATCTGATTATTCATTTTTTGTCACCGCGGCTTTTTGCAGCCTTTCATTTGTAATTCAAAACAGTTGTGAATCTAAATAAGAATCAATGAGTTGCTACTCGTGGTGATTATCTATGGATTAGCTGTTTTGCATTAGTGACAATTTCGGTTTGACTTGGTTTTGGCGTCAGCTGCGCGGCTCGGCGGTTGGAGCAGATACAGTTAGCGTCTCTTGATTTTGTGACCTGGCAAAAAGCCAGAGAGGTCCATCAGCCTGACAGCATCTAATCAAACTATGTAATTATCCCAGACCATCGCCTGCAACACCACAAGTAAACATGTTGGAGTCCAAACCTCTCCCTTAGATTGGAATTTCCAATCAAGAACAAGAGCCGTATTTAATTAAAGGCTGATGAGAAAATACATTTAATTTCAAGTGCAGTTAATTATTGAGGCCTGTAATTGGGACCTCTGGATGAGATGTCTAATAAACCCAATTATGACTTGTGACAGATGTTTTGACTCCAGCAGTTGTCTGTTTTTTCAAAGCTGGGCAAATTGACCCATTTTGAAGTTCAAAAAGGTTGTGAGTTTTGATGGCACTATTTTCTCGGTGGTTGCTTGCTCATTAGCACATTTTTTGTACGTTCCTCATTTTTAAGGTCATCAGTATCCTCCTGTGTTCACTTTCATTCACCATGGGTAACCTGTCAAGGACAAAGAGGTTGAGCCTCAGAAAAAAAATCACTACTTGATTCTCAAACCCATAAAAAAGCTTCAAGCAAATCCTGATTTTACACCTTTGCTTTTTTAGTGTTTCTGAAGATTACTCGACATTTTTATGATCTTGGTGGGTCATTATCAGTTTACCGTAACAGAAAAAGGGGACCTACTTGTAATTAAAAGGAATCTGTAAAGAAAATCAAATGTATTTTATACAGAAAATATAACTGTTAGCAAGAAAAATCTAGGGATGTTCAACATTGTATTTTTCACCAATATCTGATATAAACCAATACCAATACTCTCCACTCTCATAAAAAAAGAAAAACTAAATTATTTTAGGTAACTAACATTATGTAGTAGTCCTGACAAACTCCCACTGCACAGTAACCTAGAAATCAGTTATGCACGTCTTTGTCTCCCGTAGAATAGCAAAGATTTTGCTCTGCAGGTCGGTTTAGGCACGCTCCATTGTAGCCTGAGCAGGTCTACCATTGGCCCAAACAATTTTAGGTCCAGCCAATCACAGCACTTTATGTTTGTAGAGAGATGTTGTGCAGGGTGAGCACCAGAGTTGTGAGTGAGAAAAACTACAAAGATGGTGTTGGCTCAGCAACGGCGCTCATTTAAAACGGTTTTGGCATCAACTTTGGACGATTTAGGATTGAGCTTTTCTTTGAGACATGAGCAGATAGAGGTAATAGATGTATTTGCTTCTTTTGCTTCTGCTATGATGGTGTATGTCAGATTCCCCCATTGACTGATTTCCATAACAATGAATATGTCACATTGTTGCTCTGATTGATCCTAGCGCTGTCCAATTGTGGGCAGACACAGTTTGAAAGACAACTGTAGATTCTGTCCCACGACTGAGCTCAGTCCATCAGTTGTGGCCAGACTGTATATTTAAATATGTAGGCTGGCTTGCTAGGCTAATGAAAATAGACATGAAAAGGACCTGAAAATAGTCTCCTGCATTAGCTTCTGATAGAAAATAGATGTTGAAACGCTAGGATTTGAAACGTATAACAGATCTACGGCCATACTGGCTCGCGTCGGGGAAGGCTGTTGTTGTTTTAGCGTTCAGAAACAGCAGAGAACGTCCCGGCTAGTAGAAGCTAACTGTTAGCATTAGCAACTCAACCACATGGCAGAAGCTCCTCCAGGCTTGTGTTACTTGTGGAGATAAAACATCCATGTCGCAGAGCAAACAGAGTTAGTGGTAGAGTCGCGTTGCTGTTATCTAATCCGAGGCAAGATCAGGAAATAAGACTCCAAATCCTGCTGTGTTAAGCTCTCCTCTGATGTGGCAGACTTGTCCGTGCTGATTCAAGCGTTTCCGGGCTTTTTTGCCCTGAGTACGGCTTGCAAGGCATTCATTCCAACCAGAGACCACTGCAAATGTATTGATTAAATGAGTTTCCCACACCTTTAAAAGACTAAAAACCGGTACAGATATTATCCAAAATTACATTTTAACACCGGTATTGGCCAACAATATTGATAGGCTGATATAATATAATAAATAGGGATGTTCCGATCACATTTTTTTGCTCCCGAGTCCGTACATTATGTGACGTAATGGTGTTGTTTTTGGCCAAGAAACAAATAATATTGATATAGAGGAACATGTTAAGATATCAGAATGAATTCAAAATGTCATATTTGTTGTTTTATAAGGTTAAATCCGATCTTTTTCAACCGATTCCAAGTCCTTTGAAAGTCACATGATCGGGCCAGATTTCCGAACACGTGATCGGATCGGAGCATCCCTACTAATAAAACAAGCAACCTGTGACCAAAGGTAACAAGATTTCTGTGGAAAGGTTAAGCAAAATTGGCTGCATTGAATACAAAGTTAAAATTTTGAAATAAATGGGACATGTTAAAAGAAAAGCAGAATAAATATGTTCTGTAATATTTTGGTACTTTTTAAACAAAAAAAAAACAACCAAAAAAATTGAAGTATTGTACTAATGTTCCCAAAATGCTGCATTTCTTTTATAGTAAAGAAAATAAATCTATGTTAGACTTCTAAAACCCTCATCAAAGAAAGTTATATGTGAAATATGTGAAATTGTCATAATATGCCAGATGTTACTTTTATGACTGTGTTTAAAAGAACTATCACACAGATTAAATGATGTATTCGTAGAAATCAGTCTGCTTTTGTACTACATTTATCTTCTTTAATGTCATCCTTGAAAATTAGAGTTCATGTCTAATTGGATTGATTCTCAAGCCGATTCTGAAGAAAGGTTTAATAGACCAGAGAATGATTTGTTTCAGGTAAGCTACGAGAAGACAGTTGCTGCTGTATCAAAGCTCATTTCAGTTTTTAAAAGGTGATTTTACACCATGTGATAAAACGAAAGAAATGGAACCCTGATTTCTTTTTTATTCCAATAGATCTAGATGCTTTGCCTCCCTTTGAACAACCAAAGTACTTTAGTTTTAGACCGGTAGGATGAAAAAAACATCTCTTGTCTTTTCTCCAATGAGATCAGAAAAATTCTCTTCTCATCATTGCTTCCTTTGAACTGTGGACTAGTTAAAAAGTGCTATGAAACAGGCGGCTGAAGCACTTACTGCTACAGCGGATGACCCGCGCTCAGACTTCCTCCAACTGAGCTTAGAAGACTTCAACTACAGTACCGTTGTTCCCTAATTGGCACATGGCGTGACCCAACTTCCTGCCAAGAGATGAGCAAAAAGAGGGCACAACATGTGCTCGGGACAAAACGAGCAAAACTAGAAAGTGCAGTATTCTTGACAGGTCAGTGGAATAGCTGGGACTCGAGACGCAGCTTTCCCCTGCCAGTGGCCGTCTCATTAAAACCTCCTGGTTAGTGCTTCTACCTGACTCCACTCTGCAGCCACTTTTCGCCGGAGTCTCAGTGTCTGGCAGTGATTGCAAAGTTTTGTAGGAACATAAAAAAAGAACCAAAATAAAAATTGCGTTTCTCTGGCTGACGCCCAGTTCTATGCATATCATAAATACCATGAAGGCGCTGGAGAAAATCCTAAAGGATGGGAGGAGGGAGGCTCTTTTACCATTTTCTATTGGAAGCCTTGGGGACGGTTGGGATGAAGAATGATGCTTAGAAACACATGATTACTGGGACACTTGGAATGACATCCCTGTCTGGTGATTTTGCAATCGTTCACCAACATACGCGGACTCTTTTTTTCATTTCACCACTCAGTGTAAGGCAGCAGATCAAAAGGGATGTCTTTCTGGAGCTTACAGAGTGACAAACAAAGCCATCTGTCACTTCTGTGGTAGCTGACTCAGTCACTGGACAAGTACAGAACAGATGTTGGTATTGCAGCTGAACTTTCCTTACTCCAAAGTTTTTTTTTTCCATGATAAAAACAAACATCTAACTGTATTTTACTCGTAGGTCAAATTTCTTGATGTTAGAGTCAACTGGTGCCTTTCTGATCGTTTTTAAGTTCATCTTTTGCTGAAGTTGGGCGAGAAAATCAGTTTTTAATAAATCAAATACTAACCCAAAACTGAATGGAAATCACAAACTGGAGCTAAACCAAACTAAACCAAGCGACTAACTCGTGCTACAGCTGTTCGTTATAGAAATAATGTCTATAGCTATTTCCATTATAAGAGTTACGGAACATTTTTGGGAGGGGGAACGGTGACCTGGAAAATAAGCTGGCTCGGTCCTATCAGCCATTGTCTCCATACAAAATTGTCCCTTTAAGAGATTAACCAGGACATCAGCAAATCGCAGCTATGCTGGCAATGAGTGCCGTTAAAAGGCGTCCACAGCTGTAATCAAGGTGCCGCATTTCTGTTTGCTATGTTATTAAACACAGTTATTGCAGCAATGAAAAAAAATGAGTGAAAGCTTTTCTTTTTTTTTCTCCCATTCTTCGTCAGCAACTCTACCAATTTTACAAATGCTGTTTTTTGATGACATCTGCCAATATCGTTTCCCACTGAGTTACAATGAATCAGCATGAGTTATAGCTACAATAGCAAATCTGCACAACAAAGTTAAAGTTCCACCAGTTGTCACACTGGTGTGTGAAATTTGTTCTCCACATTTGACCCATCCCCATGGGGAGCGGTGAGCTGTAGATGCAGCCCCACTCGGGAACTATTTGGTGGTTTAACTCCCCAATCCAACCCCTTAATGCTGAGTGTCAGGCAGGGAGGCATTGGGTCCCATTTCTAAAGACTTTGGTATGACCCAACCGTGGATTTGAACCCACAACCTCACAGTCTCAGGGCATACCACTAGGCCACTAGGCTGGTGTATAACAACAAACTAGCTTAAAACATTTTTTTCATGCCTCTTACCAACGTTCTAACATAGTATAGCTATAAATATTTTGTAAAAATAAACAACAACAAAAACCTACCACTTCAACTTAGGACAAACTACCAGAGTCCCAAAAAGAAAAACATCATTTGAAGTCACGGACAACAAAAGACGTTTGGGTGTAGAAAACGGCGACTGGTGTTTAGCGCTCTCATTTCCTCTGGCAATGTGAGTTCTGGTATCAGGCGGATTTCCGTTAATATTACCTGGAATTTTTGATAGTGGGAATGGGTCTTACTTGGGTTTTCCAACTTAGAGTTATAGCAAAAAACTCATGGGCATAATTTAAAGAGTTCCTTATCTGATAATTAAAAAAAGAAAAGTAAACATTTGCTGCTGTTTTTATGTCTTAGCATATCAGGCATTTTCACATTCCTGATAAAGGCTGCAAATCAAGTGATGCCCCAGGAGGAGTTGCCTCTGTTTCTTGGGCTTGTGCAATAATAAAAATGTTTTTGTTTGTTTAACCTGTTCTGTTTTGACAATTTAGACACAGAATGTCACGTCTACCCAGATTCACTCTACAATGAAAGAGTTCTAGATCTTCCTCCTGTTGCATATTTAACATTATTGACTTTAAAGCAGGGGTAGGCAATTATGTCCTGAAATGCCACTATCCAGCATGTTTTAGTTGTTTCCCTGCTCCAACACACCTAATTCAGTGGTTGATTCACCTGTTCACCAGGTTATCAAGCTCTGCAGATGCCTGTTAATAACCTACTGATTAAAGTCAGGTGTGTTGGAGCAGGGAATCAACTAAAACATGCTGGATAGCAATAATTCAAGGACTGGATTTCCTACTCCTGGTTTATAGGATGACAAACTGCATTTGACTTGGGAAGCAGGTTGGAGAGACAAGAGACAAATAATAAGAAAACGAAAACATTTGGACCATTTTGTAATATTTTGTAATTGAGCTCATCCAAATTGGTTTTACTTAAGTTTGAGGTACCACTGTGTTTTCTGTTCAGAAGTCTTATAAAAAAACCTCTTCTCACTTGTGTTTGGCCATTTTAATACGTGTTATTGGATATTGGGAGACAAAGCCACATTTCTGTTCATTTTATTCCTATTTCCACTCCTAATTATTTGTGATGAGCCTGTATAATAATAATTTTCAAATGTTGAGCCTTTGAATCACACAAGAATTACCTGTAAGTGAGATTTAATGCTGAACATAAATATATGGGGTATGCTTTCTCCACCACATAAAAGTGAATAAATCACTGTTTTGTGTTCGTATTATTAAACCTGGTCCAGGAATAAAGAAAGCCACACTTGACCAGAGATATCCCCGTTTTAGAGTAACATTCCCCAATAACTCCACTTTTTTTATACAATTAAATCACGTTGCTCTTTGATGCTTAAGAGAACCAACCAAACAAAGAAATAGCTATATTGAGTTTCTGGGCCATTTCTGCTGACTGTTGCCTTCCAAGTAGGCTTTTGCCTTGCTAAGCTCATCGTGTCCATTCTCTTATTGGTGATCTGTCATGGTCAGCCCCTCCTCCTCCTTCACCCGGCGCTCTGCTGCCATTGTTCCAAAGGACATTTCTTTTGTCGACCTTGTAAAATATCTTTCTGCTTTATCCGCTTTGTTCACATTGAGCACCCCTGGTTTCTCTCTGCTGATGTTTATTATTGTTTTTTCCTTCCTTTTGTCCTTTAGTTTTGGAAACATAAAAGTAATAGAGCAGAGAAAATGACAATTGTAGGATGGACTACGCCAGCGCTGGGGGGTGAGACAGATGTGGTCTCATGGGCTCAGGATTCCATCCATCTAGTGATGTTGCTGCTCAGCACTTTTGAGAAGATGCCATTAAACATTAAACCAAGTATTGTTCTCAGTTCTGTTTACTTCCTGTCTCACCGTTCTCACTAAACAAGCAAACTGGGGTGTACTTTTTATTGAATTTAATTTAAAAAGGGGGTTTTTAAAACTCATTTAAATACATCTTTGCAGAATTTTTATGATGTTTTGTTTGTATTTCAGCCATTCACCTTTTGGGATTAAACTGGCACCTGCAGCCCATGCAAAGACAGATGTACCAGCTGTCAGAAGACAATACAAGTGGCCTAACATTTCCTACAGACCTGAGTTTGCCACCGCTAGGCAACACAGGTTTGGAAATACCTGATCGGAAAGGAAAAGATGACAGTAAGTGCATTTTTTAATTAACTTGTTTTCAGGACTATTGAGCGCACCTGAATTTAAGCCACACCCACTAACTTTAAAAAAGGAAAATCCAATTAAAAGAAATTGTACTTAATATAGACTGCTCCTTTCTACAAGCTGCAGGTTTCCTGAAAGACTCTTTAACTTTTATTTAAATACGTTATTGTAACACAAATACGTTGAGTAAATTCGATTCAATTCAGTTTGTTTATATAGCGCCAAATCACGACAAGAGTCGTTCCAATTGATTTCAGTTCATTATGCCAATTAGTTAACAGTCTCCTACTTTAGGAAACCCAGCAGACTGCATCGAGTCACTGACTTGTTGTGTCAGTGACTTTAGAGCAATCCCCATACTAAGCAAGCATGTAGCGACAGTGGAGAGGAAAACTCCCCTTTAAATGTTTTTTTCCGAACAGTGCCAGTAACGACTGGTTAAAATTGTTTTTAAAATACCGGTACAGTAACCTTCTGGTAAAAGTCCTTAATTCATTAATTTTCCTCCTCCACACTAAAACCACTGAAGTCTTCTTCTTTAGTGTCGGAACTGAACCGCCTCAGAATTCCTTCGTCACACACTTCCTCAGTCTTTCCTTTGTTGTAGCGGTCAATATAGTAAAAGCCTGTAAAAGTCCATAAATTAGCCGCGTCATTGTTTAAGCTGCGATGTTCAAAGTTTTAAAAAAAAGTAGCAGCTTGTTCTCTGGAAATTACGGTAGTTTTTATGACTTCCTGTTGCATCCACAGTGGAAAAACACAACTCTGAACAGCAAACAAAGTTAAATCTTTTTTGTACAGATGGCCTTTTCAGAGCTTTTCCAAGTTTGTAATAATTTTGTCATCCGGCTTCACATTGCGCCCATCTCTCTACCCGGTATCCAGAGAGATCTGCATTGTAATCCTATAAAAGTTGTTGTAAGTGGGGAAAGTGTTATTTGTTCCTGGTGGGAGAATATGGGGCAGCTTAAGGGATGGAGTATCCAGGGTCTGGAAGGGAGGATTAGCCACTCTGTCCCCTTCAGAACGGATGTGATCCTTTCATCTTCCAGCTTGGACTGCCTTTCCTGGCAGCCAAAGAAAGGATGTGCTCACCCCACGGTACCAACTGCTCAAGTCTTAAAAAAAAAAAAGAGAAAAGAAAAACTTTTTTTCTCCCTTCTTCAATTTTTGAACAAATGGTTGCAGATTAAACCATGTGATTTGCCACTGGCAGCCTACAATAGGTAGAAGATGAGGTTATTACCATATAGATGAATCCAGGAGTTGTCTTTTTCATTTACCAGACAGCAGAAAGTGTGTTTGGCCAACAACAAGTATGACTCCATCAGATTCAGAACATGGAGTCTGCGCGAAAGCCGTTGGTAATAAAAAATCAATAGCTATAGTTGCAGCCCTGTCACTGGAAACAATAGCAGACTAAATAATGTTTTATCAAGATGATGCAAATGTGCGTTCAGCAGCGTTCTCTCTCAGAGTCTCGTCTTCCCATCAGAGCATTATGTTGCAGTTTATCCAGCAAACCAAAAATATTTAACTACGAGAGCCATTATCCAGGTCTAGAGGTGTAATTTATCAAACCAGCCTGATGAGCGCACCATTAATGGGCTGCATAAATACACACACGCCCCACCCGTGCGCCTACTTGTGCAAAATGAGCTTGTGGGTTTCTGTAAAGCCCTGATCTGGGAGATGGGGAGTGTGCCCCGTCTTCTCCGATAAGCCCCCATTGTCGCTGATGGACTTTTGAGAGGACTTCCATCTGGTGTGCCACGTGTAACCCAAAGCCGCGTCTGCCTCCAAGTCCGGGGGGTGGTTTGTATGGATGTCTGCTGCAGCCGACGCCGCTGCTGAAATTAGCTCATCTACACAGTCAAACAGATGTTGCCTTTTCCGCTGAGTCCAATAGAAGTTGTGTTATGGAGCATATGGGCCATTTCTGCCTGTAAATGTGCTATTACCTGAGCAGGTAGCAGCGATTGAAATCCCCCTCCACCATAATTACTATCTTCACTTTATTACTTTTACATCTCACTATTACAGTATTAGAGCGTTTGATTTTGGCACTTAATCTTGCCAAGTCCACACCATATGTTGTCATTTTTTTTACCTCAACAACAAAAATTGTTTTATTGCTGGGTTATTATTAGGTCGTCTGCATTTTTTAGCGCTACAAATAAGCTTCACTGTGATTCTTAAACGGAATTATTTTAAATATTTCTGTGAAATCAGCTGAAAACATTTCTGAAATCAGATTATTCTCACCTCTGTCGGCGTGGCTAATAATTACTGGCAGTGGTCAGAGGGATCATTCATTACATTTTTTCTTCCTCTGGCTGTCAGCGCTGTGATTAAATGTCTGTGATATGGTCGGACTCGTGCCTCAGCAGACCCACTCCCTCTGCCCCTCCACTTGCAGGATTAATGATGTGATCTCTTTGACCGATTAACTCTATGTGTGATGCAGGCAAATTGGACAGCTTGTTCCCGGATGACAGCTATATAGATATGGGGGAGATTGACGTGGGCCGAAAGGTCACGCAGCAGATTCCTCCTGGTATCTTCTGGAGATCCCAGGTCTTCATCGATCATCCCATGTACCTGAAATTCAACGTGTCGCTCAGCAAAGATGCCTTAGTGGGAGTCTATGGAAGAAGAGGCCTTCCTCCGTCGCACACCCAGGTGGGACATATTTCCATAACGCTGACGCTGTATTTAAGCTGCATGTTAAAGGTTGAATTTGGAACAATTGAATAAAAAGCTATATTTTAAAACAATAATACCTCCACGGGGCGTTTAGATGTGTGCAGAATGAATGTACAGTTTTTCCTTTAAAAGCTATATTTAAAAAAATCAAAAATGTGTTTTGACGGGCGCGACACTGGGTTTATGTTTACATCTACTAGCCAATAGAGGGCACTGTTGCGGTAAAAAGTCCGCTCGGCAAGGCGAGGCTGGAGGGTGTTTCTCAATGTCAAGGCGACTCGCCTACCAAGAACATGTCTTGGTAGATGAGTCCCCTTACTTACGAGAACACTGTCCTTCCTTAGTCAAAGAAAACAATGGAACAGACTCCTCACGTGACCGTGGCTGCCCAGAGCCTGCCTTTTGCGTACACACTCTGTTTACATCTCGCCAATTATACGTTTCAGATGTAAAACGAGCTGTTTTACCTCTTTAATTGTGTATATATTGGTTAAATCAAATGTGTAAGCGACCTGCTAGCCACCGAAGCTGCAACTACTAACCAACCATAAATAACTGCTTTGAATCTAAAAAAGACATTTTAGATATAAGCCCGATAGCTACAATTAGTTGACTTACATTTAAACTGGAAATTTTCCCCCGAAGTAGCTGCTGCTGGCTCCTGATCCGCGATCCTTTTGAAAATACCGCGCCGTATTCTGGGAAATTTTTGCCCGAGAGAAGGCAACAAGACACCTCCCATGTATCCTTGGTCAGCTAGCTAAACGGCTAACATACCGCGGACAAACGCCTGCGTAGCACATGAACATTGGAACACGCCTTGGCGGTTCCTGATGACGAATCTCCTAGGAAACCGGGGCGGGACCAAGGCATCAAGGCAAGGTTCCTTGACATTGGGAAACACCCTGGGACTGTGTAAAATGGCGGACTCGACAAGTCAATCAGCTGATTCTGAGCCCAGAAGATGTTCTAACGTTAAATACTGTCGTAAAATAAACGTATTAGTAGAATTTAGTCCTTACCCTGTACGATTCATCACTGGACACTTCACGTATGAGCAGTGAATCAACAGCCCGACGGCTGGAAATTTTGTTCTGTTGTTGCAATACCACCTCTAAACACTAGATGTCGCTATGGTGTCCATGTTCCATATTCAACCTTTAAAATAAAGCGTGAAAGCTAAATGTTCTTGGCATATTTGAGCTTTTACTGCACCAGGTCATGTTTCACAGAGAAAACAATGAAACGTTTTGGGTGTTTTTCTGTAAAAGACAGTGGTAAATTATAAATGGGATGCTGTGAGAAACAATTTACAACCGTGCCCACGTAGCATAAGACCCTGCTGCTTTTCCCATTCTTTTTCTTACCCAGCAAATAAATTAGGAAATTGTTTTTTTTTTTCTAAACTTAACCAAGTAGAGGTGTGTTACGAATACAAACCACTCCATAAATTTCACTACTGTATTATGAATCACCTTCTTTGTTGCAGGAAGGATTGATTGCAAATTTCTTTGGGGTTCAGGACCGTCGATGAATCACACAAGTCTATAGGACTCACGGGCCGAGAGAGGAAGATTTTTCTTTTCACTAATTTTCCTTCTTTGTGAAACACAGAATGAGACGTTTCACGTTATTAATCATTTCTGGCTGCCTGCGCCACACATTTTTAGATCTCTGCCGTTAATGCAACAGTAGCTCGACAGATTGTGCGTAGCGTGATTTTTGTTTGCACAAACGTCCTGTGTGACAATTTTTCACTCGAAAAAGCAGGATTTCCTCTTTACCCTCTTTTTAATTCAAAGAAAAAGATAAATAAATAAAGGGAAGAGAATTTATCCGGTGACTGATTACACACGAGTCAAACTTCCCTTCCCGTTCTGCGGAGGAAAATGAAAAGCTGTCTCATTGGTATTCATTGGCTCGCCGCTGATATGAAGCAAATCAGTGCAGATGTTATTTGGTAAACACTAACTTTACATTTAATTTCCCCAGCTTTTCCATTTTTCAGTTTAATAATTTCAAACAAGACTTTCGTATAAGTATTTGCTCTACAAAATTATCACAAGCCATCCAGCCAGGATGTGTGGAGACTAAACTCCAGCTCCTCCAGAATGATGAGTTATTCATGCGGACCAAATGATGCGGTGCCGTAAGGAGGGCCCAAAGCACTCCAGTCTCATGTGTCGCTCTAATGGCGCGTCTGTGGTCCGTCCGTCAGCCGTTCTCACTTTCTGTGAATCTGTCTGCAGTTTGACTTTGTGGAGCTGTTGGATGGGCGGCGGCTCCTGGCCCAAGACATCCACGGTCTAGAGGGGCCTGTGGCTATGCAGCGGAGTCTCATACCAATCACCACCCACGACACGGGCTTCATCCAGTACATGGACTCGGGCATCTGGCACCTGGCCATCTACAACGACGGGAAAGAAACGGAAACCGTCTCCTTCCTCACCACTGCCGTAGGTGAGTGCCACGGGCGCGACCCGCTAATGAAACCGGTAATGGCGATCCCTAATCCGTATAATACCACCCTACAGCAAACAGTGCAGAACTGGGGCATAAGTAAGAGAGACTGGTAGATTTCAATAGCTGAAGAAAGAGCAGGTTAATCAAGGTGAAGCTGAATATTACAAAATCAGGACATCAGTGTGATCCTGCCATGCCACTGAGAAGGGCATTGAGAGATCATCATATCCTCATTAGCCTGAGTGTCTTCCAAGCGAATCAGGGGTCCAACTTCTGGGAAACATTTGCATACAGCTCAAAAGTATGATTGTACCCTCCTGCTAGTCCCATTTTTGATCACGGTTTGCTCCAATTTCCATCTGCTTTCCATATATCATACAAGTGGGCGAGATATTCCTCTGCTCCGACTCTCGGTGAGCGGCACACATCTGCGTTCCGCACGTGTGTCCTCCTTTGTGGAGGTGACTTCATTTTGTACAGTGCTCTTTGTTCTCCCTTAAGCGCCTTTGATTAGCGCCGCTGTATCAAGCAAGGTGTGAGAGGGCCCGAGGTGTCGACTTTCACAGGGACGGCAGCTGGGAGCTGTTCTCACATGCTCTTTAATTAAAAGCTCCTGGGCCAGAGTCCATATGTGACAGTGGCTGTGCCAGGCGGCAGATCGATGAGAGGCTGTCCTCAACATCCAAGTGAAGACAGGTAAGAGATGCACTATTCTCCCCCCCCTGCTGTGCCAACAACAGCCGTAATTCAATACTTAAAATGTGATGTGACACAAGAATGGGGGGAGTGAGAACGGCGTGTTTAGTGTTGCTTACTTCTTCTTGACTGGGTGCGTGCGAAGCCCCCCTGTGGTTTGCATCAGAGACAACATTACCAGTGTTCCGTGCAGCGGAAGGGGCGGGGCAGGAACGGTCTGCCTCTGTTCATTTTGTGTTGGAGCTGATCTGCTCACAGGAGCTCAGAGGGAGGCAGAGGGGCCCTTCTAAAATGGGTCACCGGTTAAGTGCCCTTCAGCAGAAATTGAATCCACCAACTGCCTGAATCGTATTGAGCTGTGGAAGGATGGAGTTGACCTTCAAACAGAGCGGCCCAGGTATAGAAATATATGTGAGCAATAGCCAGAGCAGGCAGTCTGAAACACAAGCAGCTTTGTTTAAACGGCGCTCTCGGTGAAATTATTTTAGTCTTTCTGGCTGTGGCGGAGGGGGACGGATGTGTCACTTTACTACCTTTTTGGACTTTAAACGTCTACAATGAAAGGTTTTCTCACTGGCCACTGTCATGTCTTTAATCTGGGTCGTTCCTGATTACTTGACTGAGGCTCCCTGGCAATCTGAAATGTGCTCTGCTGAATGTTTTGTATCCTGACTCTCTGGAGCATGGAGCCATTTGTCCTTGCTTCCCACTGCCAGACATGCATCAAACCCCAGACTCACTATATGTGGAAGCAAAGAAAAAAGGAAGTAAAGACCCAGCAGCAAAGTCTGACTCTGTCCTGCCTCACTCCATCACAGAGACTCTTTTTGTCCACAGCCGACCGGCTGAAAGGTGTCGAGCATCCTCTGAGAACACGTCAAGTTTCTGATTAAACCAGCCTTCTGCAGGCGACTCCTTCCTCACAGACGGTGGAGGCTCACAATAGTTAGCTCCCCTGATATGAAGGGTAATGAATTTCAATGACGCTCTGCTCAAACCCATGATTTATGCGTTGGCCTATGTCGAGCGTGTGGATAAGAGATGTCCGCAGCCTCCCTTCCTCGCTCTCAGAGGACTCGCAGGAGATGGACACGGGCAGCGTGTAGTCTACTAAACTGTGTCAGCTTTCAGAATCAGAGCGCTAAAGTTCACGACTACTCTGTTCTGTTTGACAGGCTGGATGTTGTTCTGCAAAGAAATATGCATAATTGATGAAGAGTGATTATGCATATTAAAGGCACACTGCCTCCAAGCTGATCCAAGTTGATCTTTAACAAAACTAATTTAGGTTTTCTGCAGCGTAGATGCATCCTTCTGCTGCATTTGCAACAGGAAGCCATGCTTCCTTGACTGTTCAGGGTGGAATTTTATAATGGTGAGTCTGCAGACATACCAGAGATATATGTTGTGTTGTTTTCTGGGCGTGCCCCCTTTAAGCCCCCACACTCTGCTGGTTTTTCAAGCTTTTTTTTTTGCAAAAGATAATAAAGCCAGAGTCTCCTTCTATACTTAGATGTTCTGGTTTGGGGCCATCAAATCTCCACCAAACTGCTGAGTGTCTCCACCTCACCAGAGGATAGACTTCCATAGATCCCTTCACTAACCCAACATGGCACAGCAAACCCTGAAGCATAATAAAACAGCAGCTGCATTTCTCTGCCTACTGCCCACCGCTCTCTCCTTTCACTGCATCTCTGGTCTGCCTGTGTCTCTTTTCCTTTTCTTCCTTTGTCTTTCTTCCCCACCCTCTGTCTTGCATTGCATCCTTAGTGATGATTGACTCTCCAGGGTAAAGGGAAGCTGAATCCATGGCTCGCATTTCTGTTTTTTTGTGTAGTACAAGAGATTCTTTGTTCAATAAGTTTTGCCTCAGAGTTTCTGCTGCCTAAAGGCTATGGACAAGATTGGATATTTTTTCAGCACCATTTCAGGCTTAATTCAGCGAGCATCATGTTTCAGAGCTCGCCTGCTGTCTTCAGAGATCAGCGGTCAGTCTTGTTTCTAATAAAAGGAAGTGTCAGAGCACAGCACATAGTAGTGAAGGATTTTTTAGCTGTGTATTTGATGTATGTGAGATCAAATTAGGGGAAATGATAAAGAATGTTTATGATGAAGGAATTAGATCTTTTTCTTTGCAAAATAAAATGCGTTACACTCAAAAATACATTGAGACTAAAGCCTTTGGAAGATTTTGAATATGTTCAGTCATAAAAATGAAATGTCCTTTAATAGGCTACAATCAATCTGTTGAATGTGAACATTGCAGTGTCTTGTTTTATTTGTGTTGGTGCTTGTGTGTGGTTACCTGTATTACTTGTAATAATGGCAAGTTGTCTCATGAGCCGCTAGATGGACTTAAAGCCCCAGTGTGTAATATTTTTACCTGTTTACTACCAAATTCTGTGCATCCAGTGCACAAACTTGTCCTTTTTCATTAATATTTCTCACCAACATCAATTCTAAATATTCCTCTCAGCTTCAAATTTTACATTTTTAATACATAAATTGTGGTCGACGCTCCATGGTCATCCTCCATCTTGAAATACGGTAGCTATTTAGGGACATACGAGCTCTGAGTTACGCGTTTGCACTATGACTGTAACCTGAAAGAAACAGCAGAGGGCAGCAGTGCGCCGTGGAAGCATGGCGTCTGACAATGCAACTAAGAAGAGACGAGACTAGCTGCTACACCATCGCTGTACTTTGTTAGTTTGAATAACAGACAATGAAATCAAGACACATCAAATATGTCAGGTCTTATTGATTTCCAACACTCAGCAGCCGCATATGATGAGAACCCCACCGCAACAGCTAGACACCAGTCTCCAAGTGTTGTTCCTGACTCACCTCAGCTGATCATTTCTTTTCTTCATAATAAAGCTCCCAATCCGGTCCCAAAGTATCAGTTCCAAAGTCCTTCTTCAAGAAAGTTCCTTCTATTAAAGTCTCCTCTCTTACCGCAGCCTGCCGTGTCTCTCCCAACACGCTTCAGCGGTCGTCCGCTAGCCGGTGGCTACGTTAGCATTAGTTACTTTATTTCCACAGCGTGTCCCCGGCTCCAGCCAAACCTCATCGGCTATCCGATCGCTAAACAGCCAGTGGTTGATGTTAGCTCCATCTCCATCTTCACTGCAGCGCACACCGTGTGCCATGATCAGCTGATGGCTAAACGGCAGACGCTTGTTTACTCCGCTGCTCTGATCCACATGACACCGGACGCCACAGCTGATGCCACCCCTCCTCCATGTGTGAATCGGTGACAGGCAGAGGAATCTAGGAAAAGAAAAGAAGAACGTGATAGAGCAAGAGCAAAGACCAGAGTTATTATTGGGCCGTTTATTCCTCCCTGGAGAGCTCTTTTAGAAAGAACAGCATGAACTACGGACTCTAACCTAGCCGTGCTGCTAATGGCTAGGTAAGTAATAAATGATTTCACCAGGGTTATTGTGTTTGGTCGGGCATAAAGTTGTTATACAGTCCTGATAAAACTATTTATTCAATGTGTGGAGGTGGAAAAGTTTGTTTTCGTTGTTTTGCCTGACATTAGGAATGTAAACATGCCTCTTATGCCCCAGAGAGAGATTTAGTGTTACGACAGTGACATGACGCAGCAAGCCTCTAGAGGGCGACAGAGATCATATAACTGCAAAGTTGCGGAATGCTGCTTTAACCTTAGGTGTAGAGTGTTGGGAGATACATATTTAGACTCTGTAGGGCCTTGGCTTCAAAATGGGTGCATAGAATGTGTGTACAATTTGATTTTGGTTTTAACTATTGGAATTTACAGATTCTGAGCTGAAACCTGCAGTATTAGCAGCTAGGAGCCACCCACATACTTACGGCCCTAAAATATGTTTTATATATATTTTTTAAACCTTGGCATGAACTGTTTGAATCAATGCTGTTTGCACAATATTCAAAGAACCACTGGAATGGAAAAGTCTGACTCGTGAAATTATAGTGATTAAAACATTAGGCCTTTTTCTCTAAACAGTTTTTGGCAAACGTTAATTTAACATCTATTTTGTTTTATTATTCAACTGTATAGCAGTGTAACGATAATAAAGAAATAAAATAGGCCCTCACCACTAGTAGATCCTCCTTCAGGGGGCAGCAGACACGTGTAGGACTGTATATGGCAGGTTTCTGATGAAGGTACTGAGCCTGATACTCTATTTTGGTGCTTCACAACTAAAAATGACGATGTGGACTTTGTGTACCAGAAGTAAAACCTTTAGAAATTTCTGAATGATGAACTGATTTTTAGAGCCAATCACATGCTTGCTTCAAACTCTAACAGATCAGGGAAGATCTCACCATACTGAGCAAAATTGCTCAAAACAACTCTAACTCTATTATTTTCCAACATGAGGATAAACGTTTTAAACTCTCAGGACCTCTGATTGAAAATGCACTTTAAATACTTAAAAAACTAATAAAATCAGTTAAAACATATTCCAGATCACCTTGTTATTTTCTGTAAATAGCAAAGATGATGCATTGCACATTGAAAGCAATGATAAATGAATACATGCATACGTACATTTTTATATGGCTTTTTGGGTTCACGTTTTCATTTTTAATGGACTGTAGAAAACATCAACACACGCACTTTTCTGCACTTTGTGTGCTTGATCAAAAGTACTTTGACCTATAATTTTAATTGTACTCATCAAGTTTATTTTTGAGCAGCTGTGTAACTTGAGTAACTAAAATGCTTTGTGAAGCTGGATTTTTATGAGTGTGCTGTACATTGCACATTGTTTGATGAGTGCCCAACATGATTTACAGAAAATGCAGAGGAGCCAAGCATGTGTCGCAGCGGCATTTTAATGGTATTTATTATGGAAAGCTGGTTTATGTGATGCATTTAAAGACCCAGAAAAAAGAGCGGGTGTTGCATGTTATGTAGATTCAAGAGAATTCTTCTTGCAACAACGTCTTATCTTGATCATTGTTTCTGCACACCCATAAATCACAACGGAATTCAAGCTTTCCAACTAAGATGTGATTCTCTTGGACGATTCGAGACAATGAGATTGTACAGCCTTCTTTTTTTCCAGCACCTCATCGACTTACAATGTGCAATCAGTGCATTCAATTAAATTGATCAAAGATTGCAATCCTTTTATTTTCTGTGCATTTGCAGAATTCTGAGAAACCCATTGATTTGTAATTTCCGTAGAGGTAATCACAACCGGGTTTGCTCTTGTCATGAATCAAACCCAATTGTGCGAAACTCAGGTAACACTCCAATGTGTCGCATGCGGTGAAATCTAAACGCTGCGTCTGATGGAGCATGTACTCATCACCGTCATTAGCGAGGGGGAAATAATCAGCCACAAGAAATGAGTGGCAGGAAAATTGTTTTTCTTTTTCTCACAAAAATCTCTTGATTGCTCTCTTGCAGATTCTATCGATGACTGTCCCAGCAACTGCTTCGGAAACGGCGACTGCGTCGCCGGAACGTGCCACTGCTTTTTGGGATTCAAAGGACCCGACTGTGGGCGAGGTGAGTCACTTCCTCCCCGGCATCTAGATGTGTTCTAAGGTGTTGCCCCCATTTAATTGCAACTCTGATATTTTTCCTATAAATTAACCTTTCTAAGTGATTCATTTCTGTCTACGCCTGTACCACTTAGGTATTGATTTCTTTATGAAGCAACCTTGTAGGTGGAAAAAGATGAAGGGCTTTGAATATATGACTTAGATTAGGTCCTTCAGTTGTTAAAACACAGCATTTAGGAGGAAAAACAACCGGCGCAGTGTTTTTTCAACAAATAAAATCATTTTTTTGTCATATTCTTTCCACACACAAGTGACAATTTTATCCAATTCTCTATTAACTATTAGCTGTTGCGTTTTACGCTATATTCTTAATTGTGTCTGTCCCAGATGCCAATATTTATCTGAAAGGGAAACCTTTTAGTGGTTGGGCCGGCCTGTTGTTGTCAGATGAAGCTGTGATCGGAGTGCTCCATTTAAATGGATTTCTGCTCTCTGCTCTTTTCAAAGCTGCCTGTCCGGTGCTGTGCAGTGGGAATGGTCAATACCTTAAAGGTCGCTGTATGTGTCACAGCGGCTGGAAGGGCTCCGAGTGTGACGTCCCCACCAACCAGTGCATTGACATCACATGCAGCGGCCATGGGACCTGCATCGTGGGAACGTGCATCTGCAACCCGGGCTACAAGGGAGAAAACTGTGAAGAAGGTGATTGTTTTGATGTTTTGATTTTAAACCCCCTTTGAATGTGTCCGATTCCACCCTCAGTCTGTTAGAGCTCCACATTTTAAAGGTATGCTCATAAGGAAGGGTGCTCTGTTAGCTTCAAATTTCCGCTTGAAGAGCGTTCCAACCATAACACTTTAAAGCGTGCATCCTAGGTGGCTTTCTCTCTATATTACATGGATATAGGGCAGTATCAAAACAGCGCCTTTATTATCAAGAGTTTAGACATAACTGAGCTGTTAATCTATGAGGAACTCCAGCGTCATTTGCTGTTGGGTAAGGTTTGGCTGGATGAGATTGAAGCAGCCATTGTGTTTGTCAGCTCTTGAAGGGTCTCATTTCAAGATGAAAAATGGACCCTGGGCGTTTGATAAATGGGGGTTGGTGACATCCATAGGCCTCTATTCTATTTTAGGTGGAGTGTTAGCCATAAGGAGTGGTGGGGAATGTGGATGAGGGCCCTTTAACATTTCTACCTTTTTTCCATGTGACCTTCAGCCATGATGATTAATTGCCAGGAGAGAGTTTCTTGTCAGTTAGCCTCTGATCTTTGTGTCTTGCGCCCAAACCATCTGCTTAGAGGCGAGAGATGCTGTTTGTCTTGCCGTAACAGGCTTTATAAAGGAGACCTGCCATGGTGTGGCCCACTGCTCTCGGTGGCCAGACGTTGCTCCTTCCCTGCATCCATTTGCCATCTGTGTGTGCCGCGACGATACGATCTTGTTGACAGAATGCTGATGTCGTGATTGCGTGGCCCTGCAACTGTTTCTCCCAACAAAAGGATTCATTTGAAAGCGTTTCAACATTGATTTGATGTTGGAATGCTCACCGAACTTGTTTATTCTCTATATCGATACAATGTCGCTCTTCCTTGGAAAGTTTATCTGTAGCCTCGGGCTTTTCCTTACCCGTTCTTTTAGTCTTTACATGTAGACTTCAGGTTTTCTACCTTTCAGCTTTGCATCAATGTGGCTCTCGTGTTATTGAAACATGCTTCTATTAAGCAACCGTTCTTCTTTAGGAGGTTTTTTTTTCTACAGTGAAGAGAAAATGCTAGCAGAAGTGTGGGCTGAACCTGTGGGCTTGTGCCATAACACCCACTGAGCAAACAGCCATTTAATTTGCTCCTATGTAAATCTTTTCTTCTCCAGTTTTAGAAAAATGGCATTTTCTGTGTGTTCCCTTTGTTGGTTTACTGTTCATGCGCTAAGCCGGTTGCAGCTGCATTTGAACTGCAGCCCGATGCAGTTGTCATTCCGCTCAGGCTCAAATAAAGATGCCAGGATGCCCGTGAAAAGATGGGAACAGCAGGTGACTGGTGTGTCTAACGCTCCCTTTGAAACGTTTTCAGTGGACTGCCTGGATCCAACATGCTCGGGCCGAGGCGTCTGCGTCCAGGGAGAGTGCCACTGCTTTGTCGGGTGGGGCGGGTCGGGATGTGAAAGTCCAAGGGCCTCCTGCATGGATCAGTGCTCTGGACACGGCGCTTTCCTGGCAGACACCGGGACGTGCAGCTGTGATCCCAACTGGACGGGCCACGATTGCTCTACAGGTAAACTCACGGCCTGATTTAACTCTGATTGCAGAACAGAAACAACATTCTGAGGGTGATGAGGAAGTGAAAATCGTGCTGGTTCAGTCAGAGTTGGGGAAAAAAGTGAGAAAATTGATGACATTCTCCGAATCTGACCACATATCTTATGAATCCATCATGATCTTTTCTTACATGTTAGAACTGACAGTAAACATCATCAAACTGGATTCATTTAGACCTGCTTGTCACCTACACGAGTTTCCCCTTCCTGATTACATATAATTTTAGTAATTGCAAAGCTTCTCTCTGACGTAAACGCTTGTGATTTTCCTACCTGACATAAATGCCTGAGTGATCATTATCATCAATAATCAGCCACAGGTCAACAGCTACCAATCACATTTAGTCAGATTCTTTTTTTCTGGATTCATAGAGTAAACATGTAACAGCTGATAACTAACATAACCGAGCAGCTCTGTGAAAGTCCAACGCTTCCATCAACTTTAGTAATTGCTGCGCTCATCAGAGACATGAATATGTGGTTTTCTTAATAGAAAGTGGCTTGCATAAAAGCACAAATTAGTTTCATCATTTATCAGTTGGAGGTGCAGGAGTAGCAATCAAAATGTTCTTTTTTTTTTGCTTTTAAATGTGTGCAAATGGTTTTATCCTCGGATTCTGCATGGTTAGTTGGCAGCTGCAGAAAGAAGGAAATGATGCATAGCAGGGATATGGTCAGAATGATGCAATAAATGCTCTTTCTTGGATTCTTTCTCTCTTCATTCCAGAGCAAGGTTCATGGCTAATAATAGTTTAGTTTTTCTTTCTCAAGCTCTCTCTCTCTGCTCAGGAAGACTGTTCCCATTGTGTTCATTATGTCCATGGGGAGAGTTCTCTCTTGGTAGTCAGGAAGAGACGAGCACAAGGTTCCGTTTTTAAGCAGGAACCTTCCTTCTCAAAGCTTCAGTGACGAAAAGGAACCTGTAAACGTGGGCTCAGCTCTGACAGCCTGCTTGCTCATATTTAATCAGGAGGAATTTTACCGAAAACCTTCGTGAACCCTGTTAGACGTTGTTATAGAGCTGTCACATGTAGTTATCTATCAGCAGTCACTCCTAGTGTCTACAGTACAGATGCAAACGTGAAAGGAGTTTATTCTCGTATCTTGCTGCTGAAGAATTTGACATAAATAAATGTTCATGTGATTTATTTTTGTTCGACAGCTGATTTTGGCTCCAGTTCAACAGGCTTCAGATGTGTTAATTAGGGCTATGTTAATTAATCTGGGATTCCCCAACTACTGGGCATCATTAAAAAATGTACATGCTATTTTTTAATTTATATATTTAACTAGAAGATATTTTAAATGAGAAAATTAACTATTTTTATAGAAATAAAGTGAGTAATAATTTTATTTGTCTTATTTAAGTAATAATTCACTTCATGAATTACCTTTCCCCCTGTAAAAAAAAAAGGCTAAATGATTCTCTAAAAATAAAAACATTACTATTTTATTTCCATTCCTTTGGGTTTATGTACACACAAATTAAATGGTGTATAAAATTTTGGTATAAAATGCCAATTAAAGTGTGGCAAAATAAATAAAACATAAAAAATAACGTATTTTCTTCATGTTTTAAATGTCAAATATGGTTACAGGTTCTGATTTTCTGTCAGATGCAAAATTATTGAACTGGAAATGGTCAAAAGTAGAGCTCATTTCCATAAAGCCTGCATAAACACATGCAGTTATAGTGTTAATCAATCAAATGTCAACGCCAACGAAGCCTTGCATAGCAAAAAAAAAAACAACCTTGGGTAGCTTGAAGTCTTTCCATACTTTAGACTCCTGTGGTGTTTGAAAACCTTTATAACTTGGCTTATATGAGATTAAACTTAATGTGCATTCTACTTAATCCGCCATGATAGTTTTTAAACTGTAGCACGGGAGAAGCCAGCCAATGACTGGAGCCAAACTTGTTATCACACCACAGACTACAGGTGTGGAGGAAAGCACGTTGTTATTTCAGGTAAAACGTTTAAGAAATCAATCACCAAGGTTGACGTCCCTGACTAGATCTGATCATCACGTCCGCTTCGTCTCTCATCGAGGTCGATACAGTTCCAAAGCCACATAATTAGTATTCCCACAAAATATTTCTCAAATGAGTGTTTAAGTACAGCCGTCTCTCTCTGATCCACGGATCCCTTTTGTATTCCAAGCAGACATGATGACCTATTAGGTAATCCCACGGATTTGGAGGGAAATGGGCAGTTAGTGTGAGTTTGCCTCACAGAGAAAAAGCTCCGTAAATGGTGATGAGTTGGCTCTTTATCCTCCTTTATCCTGTTCATTGTCGAGCTTTCGGAGGTCTAATGCAACACTAAGCTATGTGTTGGACTTCCACAGCAGCTACAGCAGACTGTAACCTTGCAAACTTGTGTGTATGGGGGGGGGGGGTGTTTAATCCCTGCTTCTTAATAGTTTTTACATTACGAACTAATTTTCTCAACCAGTGTTAGCACAGTATGTAGTAATACGGTTAGTAGCTGTAAAACCTATCCCTGATGTTTTATTTTCTTTAAGATGTTTGCTTCTATGCTGTTTTTGGCAATTTGCCACCTAGAGGAAACTTTGTTTACATGCCCCACCCGCGCAAATAATAATAGCCATCGTAGAAATGTATGGAAGAATTACAGTCTCACCAGAACATGGCATTGAATTTTTATTTGGTGAAATTACGTATTAAAATTTTTTTTACTAAAAATACATGAGCAAAAATTGTATCTGTAAAAAAATCAACAACAAAATTTCAATATTCAAATATCATCAGCAAAACCAAAAGAGGTGACCTTGTGGTGACCCAAGCCAAAGCAATCATCACTCGATCAAGTCGACGCCTCACTGGTGTCACATGATCAGAGAAGCGTAATTTGATTGGCTAAAAGCAACTCAACTTGATCAAGTGATGATTACTTTGGCTTGGGTCACCAGGAGGTCACCTCATTTGTTGAATTTTTGAAGAAAAAATTCTGCTGTTTAATTTTCGTGGACAAAATTTTTGTTGGTGTATTTTAAGGCAAAAAAGATTTTCACAGAATAAAAATTCAATGTCTGCAAAATGTCATATTCTATTGACACTGTTTTTCTTCCATAGAATGAGTTATATTTATCATGTTGCAGGTTTCCCTTTTTTGTTCCAATTCAATGTTTTAGATTCAAAAAGTTTTTTTTGCCACTCTAAAGTACAAACTCCAAACTCCTTTCTTTTTTTATAAACCTTCTTTCAACATGTGTTAATAAGACCTCTTTGAATGTTAATTTAGCTCAATAGCACCTTCTGTTTAGTATAATATTACCATCAGAGGAAGTGGAAGCAGCACCATGGTAAACGGTTCGTGAGTGGACCTTGGTAACTACACACCGTTCTGATAACTCGTATTTGCATGTTCAGTCGCTTCTGTCCGTGCGCCGAACGTGCTTAAAAGTCTTTGCAGGCAATTATTTGGACACTGCTAGAATACTTAATAAATCAGAAGTGAAATGTAAAATTAGCATTTGCATAGTTTTTGCTGATCTGTAATTAGAAAGAGAAGGTGATTTTTTTTTTCAGAAAGCCTTTTAAGCCAGTAATGTCATGTTATGGTTTGTGGCTGAAAATACTCCGATTTAATTTGCAACTATGACAAAATAAGAGCTGTAAAGGCTGTAATTGACTTATTAAAAGATTTTACCTCCAGTTTGGTCCCCCGTGGTCTTATTTGAATTGGCTTTGCTAATAAACCAGGAAAAATGTTTTCCATTTTTGCCAAAAATACTAAGCCCCCCCCCCCCCCTCCATTTTTTTTTACAAGAGAATAGTTAATAAAGACGTTTCAATGAGATTCATACGTAATCTGTCAGTGTTTAATTTCTTTGAGCTTGTCGTGCTCTCCCTTGAGCTCATGGGATGAGGGTAATGTCCCGGGCTCTATCACACCCAGCCAGGGGGGTCTTTCAGCCGCCACACAAAAGCCTCAGCTAGGCTTTACTCTGGCTCCGTCTCTCATTTCCCTCCGATCCATGAATTCACGTCTTCCTCTGGTAGACAGCACTTAACCAGAATAAAAACAGCATATTGAAATCCTATGCCTTAAATCATTCTATAGATTTGTACCTCCTGCCTCCGACCCACAGCAGAGCACGTGGAGAAACCATGAACTGTGTGTGTATTAAGTTAAAGAAATAACATTTACAATTTATTACCGATGGCGGTGCTTAATGGAGTGCTGAAGATGCGGTCACTTTTATAGTCCTAGCTACGTTTTTTGGTTCTCTTTACCTCTTTTGTGGTACAAAGAGGGGAATCGCCGAAGAGGAAAAGGGGTGAGGGAAAGAATAAGTCTGCTAAGGCCACGACAAACCTTGTCTTTTCCTGGTAATGGACTTATTAGATTTGTATTGTCAAAAAGGATTGCCCCTATGAGGTGCTGGAATTTCTTTTCAGCTCCCATCAGACAAGGTAGTGGAGCGTGTCCGCCTTTCTCTGACAATAACTTCTGGATTTGTCTCTTTTTTTTTCCACCCTTGTTGCCTTGTCCCATCACCGCCTCGTCTTCCTTCTCCATCCCATCCCCCTGACCCCCTCCTTTTTTCCCGTCTGTCTTCCCCCATTCTTTTTTTTGTCTTTCCCTGTGTTCCTGTCTCCCACAGAGATTTGTGCAGCGGACTGTGGTGGCCATGGCGTTTGTGTTTCAGGCACCTGTCGCTGTGACGACGGCTGGATGGGCACTGGGTGTGACCAGAGGGCGTGTCACCCGCGCTGCAACGAGCATGGCACATGCAAGGACGGCAAATGTGAATGCAGTCCGGGTTGGAACGGCGAACACTGCACTATTGGTAGGAGGAGAAGAAGTTTTGTTTTTTTTTGGTGGGGGTCTGGTTGGGTGTATATGTCTGCATTTTGGTGAAGGGGGTTGGAAACCAACAAAAGGATACAGGCTGCCACTCTGCCTGTGTGTATGAAGGAAGTGTTGGGTGAGAGGGGAAGCATCCAGTTGGAGAAAGGAGAGGAAAGCATGCTTAATTGAATTTGTGCAACTCGGTAAAGCATGAACAGGTTTACTCAAGGATCTGAGGCTTGCCTTCATGCATTTTAATGTGGGAATGTGCTAAGGTGTCTTTTCATTTTACTCATCCTCTTCCTCATCTCTTTCTTTGCTCCCTTTTCCATTTACGATAATGTTCAAATGCTGACATGTGAGTCATTGTGAGCAGGTCAACCACCGCTTTCCCCGCTCTGTGTTTCTACTAACAAGTGGTTCCTCTGTAAACGCCAGCTAAAAGTTAGGAAGTGACTAAACGCCTTTAGTCACGTCGACCCTAAAAAGAATAAATGAGAGCTGTCACTCTTTTTATTAACAGTTCCAGTGGTAATTTTAGTGTTTTTATACATAAAAGCGAATAAAACACAAGCAAAAGCTAAATTAACTCTACAACGTCAACACAGTTGCTAAACAATTGCAGAATTCCCAAAGAAGTTTTGTCCCTGCTAGTAATATTTTTGTCATCTTTGATTTTTATGTACTTATTTTGGAATTTTTATCTATTATTTTACCATAACTAAGCAGTAGTTGACCTCTGATTGTGATGTATCTTTTTTAAATGAAGGCATAAAAACATATTTCATATTTGATTTTCTTAAATGTAAAATGATAATCAGATATTTACAGATTTTTAATTTAATTTCCATCCAACCTTAACCAAACTAATGGATGTGATGGCCAATTTGTCATTTTGTGTTCAGTCAGTTTTGTTTATTCATTTGCTAATTGCTATTTATTTATAACTTGGTTGACTAAACAGCTTTTAGAAATTGTTTTATTAGTTAAATCACTTTTAAATTTAGCATAAAAATAAGGTAATTTGTGTTAATCAATTTTTTTTGTTGCAGCAATTCTTTATTCACAATAAACCTTATAAATGTAGAAAGCCAGATGAGTCACCTTTAGGAGTTACAACTTATATAAGTATCATCCTTCTTTCAAATGAGCAACACGGCTAAAAGTGTGGGTATACTCCATATAATATCCTAAAATTCCCTGCAACATTCTCTTTTTGGTATTCCATCTTGCTTTGAGTTGCTACGTAGATTTGATGATTGCATTTTTCCTTAAAGTAACAGTGAGCAGTTTCCTGCTCCTTCGCCCTACTGGTTGAAAGTGGAATTACAACTGTCGTAAACAACCGCAGCAGCCTGCTGTAGCTAACAACAAGCTAACGCTAACACGAGCCAACTAATACTAAAATAAACCACGAAGTAAAAAGATCCACACTGTTGGACAAAAATTCTAATACTTACAAGTTCAGTAGCAACAAAGCCAGGTCACCATCAGTGTGTGATTTTCTAGCCTCCTTTAGCTCCCTCAAACTAGTGTAGGCCGCCCTGATGTTCACGTTCATGTTACTTACAGGCTCCGTCATGATGCCAACAGAAAAAGCAAACTTCTTCTTTTTCTTCTTCTTGTGCTTTTTATTGACGATCAGTGAACTGAAAATGCTAACCACTAGCATTATAGCTAACAGCTGTAGATAAGTAGATAAAGAGCTCCCCCTATAGGGCACCTACCCGCTCCTCAAAACTATCAAGTTCGCTTTTTGGTCAGCAGAGAGCTGCAGAGTGATGTCAAATATGAAAATGGTCAAGTTTCTAACTCAACAATCACTGAGATCAATGTTAAAGCACTAGCTTAAAGTTTAAAAAACTATCTATTGTTGTATTAATAAGTAAAAAATTGGCCATTTTTACACAATCACAGACCTCAGTAGTGTGTGGAAGATCCACACATGCTTGAATACCAACAGGAGAACATTAAAGGCACATACTTTGGTAGGTGTTACCCACACATCTAGCTGTGTTTTTAGTAAAGATAAGAAAAGATGTGTCACTGCTTATTTGTGACCTGCTTTTTAGAATTCTGCGATACCACTGAAGCATCAGAGAGGAAGTAGCGACTCAATCACCATCTTTAGCCTTGGTGACTCTGTGAATATAAATATGCAACTCGCCCCCACATTTTAGCCAAAAGAAAACCAGGACAAAAGACCTGAGAATTCTTAGGAGACCCTGATGCTTGCCGTATTCTCGGTTATGTCTTGAAGCAGCGCTGCCTGAGCCTTGACTCAGTTTGTGAATGTTTTATACTCTGGCCGTACATTATTGATGGGTCTTTTATAAAGGCCATATTGAGATCTCTGTTCAACAGGAATATTCCTCTGTGTCTTCCATTAAGATGCCAAAGATCTCAATTTGAATCAATTTTCATTACTGAGCGTTCCGTGTTGACCCCGAGCTCGACGCTGCGGAGCACACGAGGTCTGATTTGGTTCCCACTTTTGGCAGCGACTCACGTGACCTCATCTTCTGCAGATGTGTGTCAAGATTAAAAGAGCCCTTTGTTGAACATCCTGACCTCCATCCTGTGCAGTACGAGATTCAAGAACCAGAATATGTGCATCAGTCGTGGTGCTGTTGAACGTCTCCCTGGAGATATTTAGCCAATCCCATCATTTAATAAACAAGAACAGACTGAAGATTTAAGCTTTGTATCTGCTCTTTCTGGATTTCTCTCTTCCTCTGTGTTTCCCCTGTCAGCTTTCTGTCTCCATCCCTGTTCTCTGTGTTGGACCGTGTTTGATGTGCTGCTTGTAATGCATGTGTGTAAAATGCTTCATGGCTAGTTTTTCTTTGTTATTGTTTTCAAAGAGCAAGTTCACTGAGAAACTGTTTTTCAATTGTTATTTATGAAATATGATCAGTCACTCTGAGTTTTATGTGCAGGCTAAACGTGAAAATAGTCTTCTGCCCCTATTTCCTGCTATTTCCTGCATTAGCCGCTGATAGAAAATAGACGCGGAAATGTTTGAATTAGAAAAGCCACACAGATCTACGTCACACTGAAATTAGCATTCATGGATTCACCCATCTTGACTTGTGACGGGGAAGGCTGTTGTTGATCTAGCGTCCAGGAGAGAGTAGAGCGCATATTGGCTAGTAGAAGCTAACCATTAGCATTAGCAACTCCACCACACGGCAGAATTCCTCCAGGCTTGTGTTATTTGTGGAGATAAAACATCAACGTTGCAGAACAAACGGAGTCAGTGGTAGAGTCGTTTTGCTGTTAGCCAATCAGAGGAGAGATGTCCAAATATCAGGAAGTAAGACTCCAAATCCTGCCGTTTTCTGCTCCCTCTGCTCCAGCTAACTTCTAGTTCCTGAAACGGGAGTTCAGAACTATTTATCGACCCATTTATATTAGATGCCACTGCAAATGTATTGAAAAAAAAAAGAGTGAACTTGGTCTTTAATCAACCTTACTTTTTGTGATGTGAACTAACACACTGCCCTGCTATCCTCTCATGGAAGTGGCACTGTTCAAACCTTCCTTATATGTCTTGTCTTTTATCTCTCAAGCTCACTATCTGGATAAGGTAGTGAAAGGTATGGCATTCCTCCTTCAATGTATTTTGCTCTTAACCCATTGTAAATCCAGTCAGCATTAAGAAATCATGAAGAAATCTCACACACACACACACACACACACACACACACACACGTACAACATTCTTTCTCTACCAATCCAAACACATCTCTTTTCCCAAGTAACTCATTCTACAGATCCTCACTCCTCATTCCCTTTTCTTTGTCTCCATAGTATTTTCCACTTAGCACCTTCACACCTGTTGAGTCAAGTTTTTTAACATCCGATGTTTGGTTTGTGTGCATTCTTGTTGTCTCGGTTGGGGGATGTTGGGAAAGGGGATTCATAACCTGTGACATGAATTATAAATGAGCGTGCAGCCGTGTGCAGAGCCCGATAGGTGCTGAGGTCGCATCCTCTCTAATTAAAAGAGTTCAGGGTCTGCTTGGTGCTGTGCAAGCAGGGGATTGAGGTTTTGCTGCAGCCCTGCCTGCCTGCCACCACCCCCACCCCCCTTCACTTTCACTGTGCCCTTGGTTATGGACCACCTGGTGTATGGAGTGGTTGCCAGAGGAGTTTCTTAGAATATTTGCAGCCTGACGTCTGGAGTCGTTTCAGGCAGGCTTGGGCAGGGCTCTGCAGGGGCTTCTCTCTGAAAGTGCTGCCAATTAAGTTGAAACGGTGCCAACAGAGAGTGGATCTTTATTATCGTTATGACAAACACTATGAGCTTCTTAATCGTCTCTTCTCCTCTGGTCTAACCACCGTTGTTGTGTCCAATTTTTCTCGATAAGCGGCTCAGAGTGACATTAACCTTCTATAGTGAAGGCTTTTTAAATGCTATTTCATTGCAATTTTCAAGAAAAAAATCATTATTTTTATTATTTATATAAGTTATTTAGATGGTTGGCCCAAAATAATCTGGACTAGACTACAACAAATAAATGATTGCACATGGTTCTCTCTTGAAAGAAGTTTGCATTGAGTTTAACATATTTCACTCTGTAATTATTGTATAAAAAAATGTATATATATATATATATATATATATATATATAAACATCATGATGTGAGAATAGTAATTGTAAAACACTGTGTTTTAGCGCTGTTGGCCGGCTAGAGGTGCGCGCTCACGAACATGAGGCGTTGCATTAAATTGAACATTTTATTTTGAACATGTAAAAATAAAATAAAAGAACAAACACAAAATATTCAAAATACACGAATGAAAAAAAAACAATGAATAAGAAAATAAACAAATGAAATGAAAAATAAGAAATTATTCTTCGAAAAAATCAATTTACAAATTCGAAAAAGAGTGGGATGAAGTAAAAAAAATAGTGACCCACCCCTTTTTATTAATTCACGATAATTAATTTGGGTTTCAATCAACAATATAATTAATATTAATTTCAGTACTACGATATCATATAATGATATAACTCCAGCAAGAATGCTCCACAGTACCAGTTAACCTATATTTACAACAATTCACGAGTAAGCAGGGGGAGGGGCTTAAGATGCAATACATTTTTCCACCTGTAGATGGTGCCCTCTTGGAAAAAAATCCAGATTTCTGCTTGAATATGCAAGTTTCTTAAAGATATTTCACCTCTCACCTAAAAAGGCTTCTTAACATTTTCATTATGAGTTTATAACTGTTTATCAGGACAGTCACATACAGTACGTTTTCCCATTATGACATGTAAACCTGAAACTCCAAACCCAAGAATAGATGAAACATCCTCAATAAATCGAGTTGCCTTTTATTAAAATCTAAATTTGTTATGTTTTCCCAATAAACTCTTTATTTCTGAAGATATTTCCATTTGAAGTAAAAATGGAGAATACTCACTTTTGTGCTGTGAGTTGTGTCACATCCTCATCCTCACCGCTGAATTGGCCTGCCTCACTTCTAAACATTCAGCACACCTGCCTCTCCTCCTTTCCTTCTCTTTTATTTCCCTGGTCCTGTTTTATCTGTGTGATGCGAGAGTGTACAGTAGAGACAGCTGCTCCTGTCTCTTTAGTTGATAAAATGGGTCAGCTTAGCATTCTCTCTATCAAAGCAGTCTGCTAACAACACAATCTGTGACAGACTTATGCGTTTGATATCTGCAGATTTCACCCTGTGCCTCTGCAAGGGGATAATATCATAATGCATCAGATAAATGTCAGCGGAGGAATTATTGGCTTGGAAATCTTCTGATCTCTGCCCTTGCGAGGACCCATCCAAAGAGAAACAATGAGATGTTTCACCTGTCATTCGGCTGCAGCCTGCTTTAGATCCCCCGAGGTTGCACGCCCAGAAATACATTCATGTGACCTCTGCTTAAAGCAGCTGAGCACAACCTTATCTATTTCATTCTAAAACACTTTATTTAGCCTTCTGCCTTTTGTTTATTATAGAGCATACTCTTTACCTGAAGGGTGTAATCTTTTTGATTGCTAGGAAAACTATAAAAGCAATTTCTCAAGTAATAACTGCCTTTTTGAGCAAGAGTAAAGCTCACTTTTTTTGCAGAAAGCTTTAGTTGTTTTTCTGTTTTAAAAAAAAATGATTAAAAACCAAAAGACCATTAAAAAATGATCCAATTAAATGACAAAACACCAGGATGTACACTGCTGTTCTCATTACACAGCCACAGTGGTAAATGTATGAGCTAATCTACTGTAGTTATAAGTGAATATTGATTCAGAAGATCCCTTTTATCTGATTTTACAGCAAAGGGATATTAAAGCTTCACAAATGCTGCATCGGACTAATCAACTTTAGCCGTGGGTCATTATAGATACTCTCGTCCGTTTAAAATCTTTACCTGGCTTTATTCTTTTAATGTCAGAGAAATTTTAACAACAAACCGTCATCATTAACCAGCCTACTTTTTACTTTTAAATAAAAAAAGCACTTTTCTGGTTGGTCAGATAAGTGCTATTGCTAGCTGTCAATCCATTAATGGGATATTTGGACCGTTTAATAATTATGCTTCTAAATAACTAGAATTACATGTAAATACATGTTTAAAGGGGACAAATTATGCAAAGCTCACGTTTTGCATCTTTTTGTGCTCCGATGCCTCTATAAAGCCTCCAAATGTGGAAAAAAAGTCCATCCATCAATTTTTTTTCAGTGTTTTGTTTTGGGAATGTTTTACCTAAAACAAGCCATTTCAAAAAGCATCAACGGGGAAATTACTATAGATTATCATAAGAAATGATCATAGAAAAACCACTCATCTGGCAGACAGAGCTGCTGCTGGAGGAGCAGCGCCTCTACTCCGAGCCCCTTCCCGATATCGGAGCTTCTCAGCCTATAGCAGCCTGAGTGGGGGCTGGGTGGGTGTGGCCAGCTCCAGCTTGTTTTCTTAAAGTGACCGAGCCCTAAAACGGCTCATTCTGGAAAGAACTGAAACTGCCAAGAATAAAATTGCTGAGATCATGTTCTATGGGAGCGATTTAGTGCAAAGAACTTCATAAACATGTTTTTAGACTATAGAACTATCATGACTTACGAAAAAAGTCACAATGTCTCCCTTATTGTAAAATTAACACACAAAACGTTTTTTTCAAATTGCATTTTGGACATTGAAACTTCTTCATGTCTGCAGCAAAATAGACTAGCTGTTAGCTTATCAGTCTTGTTGGACATCAATGCCGTTTCTCCACACTGAGGCCCTTCAGAAACCTATCTATGCAGACTAATGTGAACTTTATTAATCTCTTAGCAAAGGTTTCTCAGGGAAATTCTGTTTCCTGCAGCAACACATCTAGTAGCTGTAAAACATCTAACAGTAATTAGTAGGAGTGTAAAAACACATCGATCTTCATTGATGCATTTATTTTAGGGTGACCGATCCAAAATGCAAAAATAGAAAGAATAACCATTTATCAAATGCACTTTTATTTTGAAAATTGCTTTATTTTGATCACCAGACGTGTTCAGTGAAGAGGCTAGCGGCGTCATGGTGAGAAATGATTGTGTTCAATCACTTTTTAATATTATTTTATATTAATTAGTGGATCTTATATGGAATTAAATAGAAATTGTATTTTGACTGAATTTGAGATATCGGCAAACATCGAATCGCGATCCACCGTATCGATAAAATATCGTATCGTGGTCAAACTAGTGCCCCCCTAGGAAATAGTAGGTAAAAATTAAAAGGATAAAAACAGTAATTAACACTATATGTTGAGAGTAATAATAATAATTATTATATACAGACATCTGTTTATAAGATTGCATATAATGTTGCACATTTAGTATTTAACATTACCATCCCTCTCAGTCCTCCTGTTCCTTCTCAAAGACTTTGCATGTAGGACGACGGATTTAAGACGGTAAATATTTATAAGAACTAAACAAAAACACTTCAGAAACTTGCTAAATATCCCTTTAATAATTCTGTATTAAATGATCTGTGTTAACGTTTGCCTTTGTCCTATTTTATGTTACACAGAGGGCTGTCCTGGTTTGTGCAATGGAAATGGTAGGTGCACTCTGGGTAACAGTGGCTGGTACTGCGTGTGCCAGCTGGGCTGGAGGGGCACTGGCTGTGACACCTCAATGGAAACTGCCTGCAGTGATGTCAAGGACAACGACGGAGGTAAAAATCACAAATGAGACGACGCTATTGCTTCTGACACTGACCAGGTACCAGCAGGGACCAGATTTGGCAATAAAATGACTCCCCCTAGGGCTTGGGAATATTCTGCTCCATGCTTTCCAGGCTCAGTTGTATTTTTTATATAGGTCATTCAGATTTTATTTATACAGATTCAAAAACAATTGAAACTGTCTCAAGATGCTGCACAGATTCCAGAGCCTTGAATCCCAGGAGTAAACTTGCTTTTAACAGGAAGAAAGCAGAACAGACAAGAGGAGAGGGGAGAATCTAAAGTGAGCATAAAAATATCACAAACACATCAGAACAAAACATAAAAAACACAGATGCAGCAAAGTCTGTTTATTATGAAGCTGCAAATGTATAAAGGTGAAAAACATTGTAGCTAAATAGATACCAAAAACCCTCACTTTATTAATGCATAATGAGGTAAATCTCTGTTTTAGTTTATTTTTGGCTGAAATGGACACATTTTGAGATGAAATCATGTAAATAATTCAGGAGCAAAAGCCAGATTATTCCCTGTATGTAAAAGATGGAGAGCTGTCATTTAAAGTATTAAAGAAGGAATTCATCTGGATAACCTTTTAGGCTTTTTTGTCAGTCTTCTCTTCTTCTTATTTCTACCTGGGGCCTTCAGCAGCAGCTGATCCCTGGGGGTAGTCCTTGTTTTTCCCTCTAACTAGCCCTGAGCAGAGCCAGCCAAGGGGGCTGCGCCGCTCCTGAGGCCAAGCAGGAGATGTGACTTCCTTTTTCCCAGATCCGATTCTCCGTCTTGAACTATGCACCAGCCTCCCTTATTTATACAGAGGCAGTTTGTCTTCCCATCACTTTGCAGGGACCACACGGCTCTCGGCAGCAAAAGCAGGGTGCTGCTTGGGATTTGACTGACTCCTGACAGCAAGGTTTATTTTTATCACCCATCTGGCCAGATATGCAACTGAAAGCAAAGGGTTGGGGAGTCCAGTGACCCACTTCAGCAAAGTAAAGTGCATCGCATAGCAACTCTTCCTTGTTTGTGTGATGTTATCTAATGTGCTGATAGAGAAGCACGAGTGACGCTGGAATTCCCCCATGATTGAAATATACGGTGATGTTCAAAGTTTCAGGTGCCTAAAAACTGCAGCCGAAAAATATTTGTTTTCTTATACTAGTTTTGTAGCTTCAGCATGTTATAAAAAATTCAAAAGATCTTCTTTTTTCGCAATAATGAAAGCGTATACTATTCAGGAGAAAATAAACAAACATCGACAAGATTGGGAATTGGACCCGGTCTGCAGGGAGGCTCGCTGGGTGAACAACTGACTTTATTTTCAAATTTAAAAGATGTTTGTTTGCACCCAGTAACACTGGGAGCCATTGTCTACATTTGCAGCACATTTCTGCAGATTTTAAACCTTTTATGCCACATTTTGTATAGTTTGGTACAATTGTATGTTTCTTAAAGAGGAACTAGAATGTAAACCAACATGTTCCTTGTTGTTGAATAAAGACAGCTCGGGTGATCAAACGTAGCATGCCAAAAGTAAATTAGAAAGTGGAAAAAGGCGAGAGAAACATTTCTGTTCTGAGAAAGCCTTCCATAACACGTCTGCATGTCTCCAGTGTCTGAGGCCTTCTGGGGAAACCAACCAATCAGCAAGCAGCTCATTATCATATTCATGTCCTGGCCGAGTGGGAGGGGCAAGGCTGGTTTAGGGGTTTTAGAATGGTCTGTATCAGGGCTCCTTGGACAGATGAAAGCCAAAAGAACATTTCTTATGCTTTTAGAGGCTCAAAGCTGTTTTAGATTGTTGATCAACTGCATTCTAGGACCACTTTAAAGGTGACCAGCTGATGAACCAACTGCTTATGTACATAAATGCAAACTCAAACCTGCTTTATTGTAAATGCCTGCAGGTAAGAGGAGTGGATTGGATGTTAGATCAATTTAGGATCTATTGCTGTAAATTTAAAGAAAGTGACTAAAAATGTAAACACATTTTTATTCATAAGCCTCTGGAATTCATTCTGTAGCTTGCCAACAATCCAAATGATAGAGCTATAGGGTCAAAAACATTTTCTTCTCAGCAACAAAGTGAGCTTTGTACGGAGAAAATCGTTATAAGGAATGGTCCTGAAAGCATTTGTGCATATTTTCTCTCAACGTTTTCCAACCTTAGCTTCTGTTGCCAGGTGTGAGTTCTCGCTGCTGTTTAATGAACCTGTTTGTGTTTAACCTTCTCAGATGGCCTGGTGGACTGCATGGATCCAGACTGCTGTCTTCAGGCAACCTGTCACACCACTTCTTTGTGCGTGGGCTCGCCCGATCCTCTGGACATCATCCAAGAAACACAGATGTCCTCTGCACAGAGCAACCTGCAGACGTTCTTTGACCGAGTGCGCTTCCTGGTGGGCAGGGAGAGCACGCACACCGTTCCCGGACCAAACCCCTTCGACGGCAAGTGAGTAACAAAGTCCCTCACCTCACGGAGACGTTACACTGTTTTTGTTGTCAGTAATGTGGGGTGTGACTCGTTTACAAGGTTTCTAGTACTTTCTGTCAATCACTATACCAGTGGAACTATGATTTGAATTAGCCTAAATCCTTAGGGAGCTTAAAAGAATGATCATAATTTCAGTTTTACATGATTGGAACAGTGTGCAGTCAGCTTTCTCTATGAGCAAGTAGCACAATCATGTTTTTAGCCTATTCTCCCCTTGTGATAGTCTTAAAGATCAAGTTTACTCATATTTTTAATACATCTGCAGTGGTCTCTAGTAGGAATGAATGCCTTGTAAGTTGGTCTCTGGGGAAAAAAACTCAGATGCTCCTGTTTGAGGATGTAGAATTCAGCTGAAGGAGAAAGTAGCTTCAGACGGCAGGATTTGGAGTCTTATTTCATCCCTCCTCTGATTGGCTAACAGCAACACAGCTATACCACTGACTCCGATTGCTCTGCAACGTTGATCTCCACTAATAACACAAGCCTGAAGGAGTTCCGCTGTGTGGTGGAGTTGCTAAAGCTAACGGTTAGCTTCTGCTAGTCGAGTACTAGTCTACTACTTTTGAATGTGACGTCTAGCCAATCAGAAAACTAGGTGATGGAAGTGTGCTGCACACTCTTCCTCCGCCATGTTTGTTTACTCTGAAGTCACGTTCGATATCACACCACACACTGTAGGACCAAAACTAGAATATCCAGCATGCCTTTATAAAATTGGTCAACATCCTGGTGCGTGTGGAATGAGAGACTCAGCAGAACATCAGTAAAAATCAGGCTTTAGTCTACGTTTGTAATTCTTAATATTTACATTCCCTCCCTGTTTTCATGGACTGATGAGTTAACAAAACTGCAAAGGATATGATCAATAACTGGATGCAAACCTAATAAAATTATATGCATTCACAATGTGCCGGAAGACGATCGTATCGAATCTTACTGTAAAGGAAAATTTCCTTCACGGCCCAAATCTCTTCATCTAGTCGTATTTCTGGACGAACACTGGCTTTAGCGCAAAGTAGCATACGGTATCAAAGCTCACCTTTGTGACTTATCTTTGCATAAAAACTGCAAAAAAAAAAATCTCCAAACTACACAAGATTTTAAGAAATACATTGGATTGGACACGTGCACACGCAGCTTCTCAGATGGAATAGCAGGAGGAAGCAGCTGTGATCAGTGGAGGCTTAAATGGACAAAGACCGATGCCACGCTCCGTTGAAAAGATGATAGACAGATGATGATGGACAAACATAGAATGTGGCAAATCAAGAGCGCTCTCCTGAAAGAAAGGCATCTCATATTCACGTATTGTGATTACTTTTACTGTAATCCATCTGAGGCCCACTCCCACAGGCAGAGCCCATGACACCCCAGCCATGGAAAATGAGATCCTTTTATATCAGCCATGATAGCAGCGAGAATCCCAAAAGATTTTTCGCTTTGTCTCTTTTCTTTTCATGTCTAATCGCCCGTGTGGCGGTGTCACCTATTTACATACCACTTGCTTATGTATCTCTCTGATCTTTGTATATTATACTAATGTGGAAGACACAGACAACAGGAAAATCAATAGAGAATAAGATAAGATTGTGGAACGTTTGAATAGTTTATAGAGAACAAAGAATGGAGTGAGTTTGGGAATAATTTGGGGGAATTTATTTATTTTTCAAAAATAAGTTTTGCATTTATTTGTGTGGTTTACAAATTCTGTCATTCCAGACATCATTTTTTCAGTAGAACAAAGTGGAATCAGCATGCACACTGATATGTTTTAATGTAGGAACCAGTGGTGGACCCAAGGGGGGGCCAGGGGGGCCATAGCCACCCCTGGAAGATAGTTGGACACCCCACCTCCTTAATTAATTACATTCATGTTCACGTAAACCATCTTCTTTAATAAAGACAATTTATTAAATCCAATAAATTAATTTTAATAAAAATTGAAGAAATTATGTATTTAATAAATCACACTTTAAATATATATGTACATCACTGAGGCTTACCATTTAAATAAAAAAAATACAAATCCCAATAGTTTTTGTGGATATTTTTATGAAACAGCAACAGGCACTTTTGTAAAAGTCTAAAACAATGAGATTTGACACAATAGCTAAAATAACAGTTTGAAATTGTCTTTTTTAATGTTTGTGTTTCTTAAATTTGAAGTAAATGTGTTGGATGCATATTGTTTTTAATGAAAAAGAATGAAGGCGTAATGTGTAACACAGCTACAGGATAAACTCTCCATTGGTGTGCCACCCCAAAATGATCTCTGGCCCCCCTATGAAAGTTTTCTGGGGGCACCCCTGGTATGGAGCTACTTATGTCCTTTCTACATCCTTGTTTTAATCTTTCTACATTGCATCAAACACCATAAGCAAGCCCATTTACAATCAGAAATAGTCTATATGAATTACATCAGAACATTTTCACTTGCGTCACATTCTCAAATCTTTCTCGTTTTTATTTTTTTCTACAGGATGTCAGCTGATACTTGAAGCACTGTGACATTTTCCCTCATTGACATTTTTCCATCTCTCAAGAACCTCTCAACATTTTGCGGTACTTCCCTGGACAGAGGAAGAGGCGTGTTGAGGGGGGTTGAGTAATACTCGTGTCTCTCACAAGATGCAGCCATAAATAAGTAAAATGAAGAATCCAGAGATGAGCTGCAAGACTGTGGGCTTCGCTTCACCTAAAAATATCAGTGATAATCTATTATTCATGCTTGGTATTCATTCCCCACCCACTGACAGATATGAGCGGTTATGACAGGGGGGGGCTTCAGACAGACCCAGGCTTGGTATCTTCCTCTCTGATATGCCTGCCCAGGTCACGTGATCTCTTCCTATCGATCCACTAGCCACTTCCTCATGCTAACAGACATGTTGGGCTGCTATTTCTGATGTTTCCGTCCGCAGAAAGCTGCAAAGGTGCCGCTGAAAAAAGCATCTGCCACTGCATAAAATGTCTTGATTCTCCAGCGTGACACATAATACAATAGACTGCTGAGGCCCGGCAGTCCACGCTGACCAGAATAGTAAACAGGGACTTTGTCTACGGAAGAATTTGGACAAAGATTGATTGCTGGTTTCTAATAACAAGGCTGAAGTCATCCGCTCCATTTGCAGCTCGGCACTTTCATAATTCTATTAAGAACTCTTTTATAAGCTGTTAATGTCAGAAATAAAGTCTTGTTTTCTTATTTTGCTCTACCCCCTTTTAGCAGGATTGCATATTAGCACAACCACATTAGTTTAAAGTGGTGAAAGCATGTGGAGTAACATACAGAGAGGAGAGGAGGGGTGTGCAGCGGCATGCTTATGTTAGCGTTGGGATGCACCCTGTAATCAAGTCGTTTGCGTGGATAATGATATTTTTGTGGTAATTGTAGTGTTTAATAGCTTTGGTCTTTTAAAGCGCTCTATACTTAGGTCTGGCATGCCCTTCTTATTGTGGCTGAGAAACGGAAGGGGAGAAAATCTCTTTTTCTCCCTGGCGAAAAAGTTTAAAGCAAATATTATTTACTATAATATGACTCTTCTCGGGATCTCGGATTACCTTTTCTTATTCATTTTCCTTTCTACCTTCTCATTTTTTTTATTTAATTTTTTCCATTTTCCCCATTTTCTATTACGATTTTTAAATCATTTATATATACATATGTATTTTAATTATTTTTACTTTATTTTTTGTTCTTGTGAAGCGCCACGTGACTTTTAACTTGAGAGATGCTACAGTATATAAAAACTTGTTTCTTCTTCTTTCTTCTATTATTTCATATAATATAAATTATATTTACTTTATATTATTTTTAAAGTTTGGTTGCTAGAAAATCACAGCTAATAAAAACAATCATCAAATATTCAACTTTTCATTTCATTTCATTTATTTAGATCTCCTTGATTCAGGGATTTTCACTTTAAAAGCATATTTCAAATATATCACTTTGTTTTGGTGTAAAAGTAATTTTTTTTTAATTTCTATCTTAAGTAGCATCCTGAATGACCTCTATTCCAAAAAACTTGTAAATACTGCTTTAGAACACCGCCGATCTCGAAAAATGTCATTCAATTTGATGCAAACCTCATTTCCTAAACCTTTACAGTGATATAGATTTTGCTTTACACAGTTGTTTTAGAGGACATATTAAGACATTTCTGCCTGACTTGGATTTGATGGAATTGCCATAATTTGTTGCTGCTTGTGATAATTAGAATTAGCTTAGTTGTCATTGTGCAACAACAGCGCAACGAAACTGCATAAGATGAGCAAATAAAATAAAGGAAGAAAAAAAACTCAGAATATAAATAAATGAAATAATTGCATGTAGGGAATTGTATATAAAGTGATGGCATACGTGCAATTCTTTCACTTTCAGATTCAAGAGTGTTTTACATGCAATCAATTATAGAATTCAGTTTAAATGGCCAAATAATACTAAATGGTTGATTTTGCAAAAGCATTTATATGTACATAAAAAAGGCTGCATGAACCAATTTGCTATTTAGGACTCGCGTTCTCTTTCTCCAAACAGAATCCATTCAAAAATCTATCTACAATGCGTAAAAACACACTTCAGAGTTAAATAGGTATGTTCTCTTCTGTAGGATTAGTTGGGGGTCATTCTTTGGCTTGTTGAAGTTCAACATGTCTGAAGTCCAAGTGAGGAATAAAAATCTGCCTCTAACCCTAAGCATGATTAAGTCTCCTTATCCCTCTTAGTGAAGAAACCTGAACCAGCAAAGGCACCATGCTGAGTCCAGATGGATCACCTGTTTACTTTTCACAACATGTTCTCCCTTCGCCCTCCGCTGATGATAGATGATAAACCGGAGCTGCGAGACGTTGTCAAGCCTCTTTTCTTTGAAATCTCGTGTAAACAGAAGGAACCACGCTTACTTGGCTGCTTTATCCTTCCTTTTGTATTTAACGTCAATATTTAAGTCATTTGTCTGGACAGCGAGGAATTCTTACACCGTGGGGTTGACAGAGGCAGGAAGGAGATAGTTCCAGTTTCACAACTCTACTGGAAGGAAATATGGATGATTGCCTCTTCAAATAAGACTCTACAATAAGCCAACGCCATGAATGATTAATCAGACGCTCAGGCCAGTTCTGGCTTTACTTTATTAGTTATTGTATGTAAGTGAATCCAGAAGGATCTTTAGGTGTGGGCTGAAGGATTCTCAGCAGTATCCTCTTGCTTGTTTACTTTGCAGTAGTGGACAGCCAAGGTCCTCTGAAGGAGACCTGGCCTAATTAACATAAAACTGGGTTCCTAGGGACTGGGATAGTGTGGGGTGAATGATCTTGCCTCTGGTAAGGACATGTTAAGGGCAGCCACTAACACGCTAGTGTTAATTGTTTCCAGTACGTGTCAGTGTTTAAGGCCCAAATGTATTAAAAATAGCTTTGGTCTAATGAAGAAGTGACAGGACAGCATTTGTTAGGGGACCAATTTTTGCCAACGACTACAGAAAACGACGGCCGGCCCTGAGTTTGGGTCTCGATAATGACACGGGAGGTGCTATACAGCAAGGTCTCATCTCATCACTTCAGCAAGATTAGGAGGTGAATTTGGATGACTTCCCAATATTGATTGGTGGGGACGGATGATCAGATCTAATTTACGAAGCTTCTGGAGACCTGTTAGTCTGGAAATCTGTCCAGGTCTTGATAATCAGCCAAGCGAGCCCTGCGATCTGAAGTCCTATTATTTTTCCCCTTTGTATTCCGTAATGGAAAAGATAAACCTCTTTTTTTAATTAGAGCAGAGGCAAAGTAAAGCTTTCTTATCTCGTTATCTTTTCATTCTGGACAGAGAAAACCTAACTCAGAAGTGTTGTTTTTTTTTTCATTAAAGTCTCTTAAATGTTATTGTTTATAGTTTTTAATGACATCTGTCTTAACTGATACTGATGAATTTCTGTTTCTAATAGAAAAATATGCTTTAATTTCTTTATTTGCCTTCTATCTTGAAGGTGTCCTAGAATTAAAACCCACGTTTAATTTGTTGTTGTTGAAAGCATGCATGGGGTCTCTAATGTACCAAAAAGTCTGTGCCGTCCTGAGCTGCTTTCCTATATAAATTAGTAAATGTTGTAAAGACCACAGAGAAAATAGCTGCTATAACAAGTCACAGGCATCAACACCGCCTCTTAAATCAGCATGTCCCAACCCACCACTAAGTTGGCAATATATGATGCTAGCCCGAGCTATTGCTAATGCTTGCCAAAGCTCCTGATAAGGCTTGCCCGAGCAACAGCTAACGCTAATCTGAGCTACTGCTAAAGCTGTCTCTACTGCTAACTCTAGCCCAGGAAACTGCTAAAGCTCAAGCTACAGCTAAAGCTAGCCCGAGCTACTGCTAACGTCTTTGTTGGATGAGAGGAAAACAACAAAGAAGAATAATTGAATGGAATGAAAGATAGATCTACGGATTGCGGTCCAGTCCAACAGAGTATAGCTGCACACTTCCCTATCTGCGCCACACACGTGCGCACACACACACACACACACACACACACACACACACACACACACACACAGAGATGGCTGTAGACCGGTCGCACAGGCTAAAATGTTGCCTATTACCCCCACCACCACCACCTCAGTCTGACTGTAAGCACACACAACCTATTAACAGAACCATTGGGGTAGACTGACCAATCAGGACACAGCTCATTTAAAGTAACAGTGAGCAGTGTCCTGCTCCTCCACCCTACTGGTTGAAAGTGGAATTACAACTACCATAAACAACTCTGCAGCAGCCTGTTATAGCTAGCACTAACAACGCGCTAACACTAACATGAGCCAACTAATACTAAAATAAACCACAAAGTAAAAAGATCCACGCTGTTGGACAAAAATATTATTACTTACAAGTCCAGTAGCAACAAAGCCAGGTCACCATCAGTCCGTGATCTTCTAGCCTCCTTTAGCTCCCTCAAACTAATGTAGGTCATGTTGATGTTTACTCCGGTTTTAGCTCTTCAAACTTCTTCTTTTTCTTCTTCTTGTAATTTTTATTGATGATCGGCAAACTGAAAATGCTAACCACTAGCATTACAGCTAACAGCCGTAAAGCACGTAAAGAGCTCCCTCTATAGGGCACCTACCCGCTCCACAAAACTATCAAGTACAGTTTTTGGTCAGCAGAGGGCTGCAGAGTGGTGTCAAATATGAAACTGGTCAAGTTTCTCACCCAACAGTCACTGAGATCAATGTTAAAGCTCTAGCTTAAAGTAAAAAAAACAACAACTACATATTGTTACTTTTATATTCATGTCTTGGCCGAGTGGGCGGGGTAAATCAGTTTTTCGATTATAGGACTTTATTATGAGGTTGTGTTTGGCCATTTATCACGGCTCCTGGACCATTTTGAGCCCAAACAGTCAAAAAACAGTTTCTAATTGTACAGAAAGTTGTTCTAGGATCACTTTAGATAACAATTAGCTGCACAACGGCAGTTCAAGGCTGTCCAATATCCTGCTCCGTTTGAGTTAGGTGTGTTGATTGCTTGTTTTACTTTTATCTTTGGTTTTTATGCTTGTTTACAATATTAAAGTGTGAATTTGATCTAACAGTGTTTTTAATTGTTTTGTTCTCTCCTCCACAGCCACGCGTGTGTCATCCGTGGACAAGTTGTGACCTCTGATGGAACGCCACTGGTTGGAGTTAATGTCAGTTTCATTAATAATCCCTCCTACGGCTACACAGTCACCAGGCAGGATGGAAGGTAGAAGTCTGCCTTATTTCCCCCTAACACACACACACATGCACTCAAGGGATGCCAAACAAAACCACTAAAAGCTACCTAAGCATGTTGTACAAAGATGTGACAGTGATATTAATATTATTTTTTAAAATCTGGTTTAGCTGAATTTGTATCATGGCAGTGGAGGGGGAAAAAAAGAAACACACACTTGCCTCCACAAACTCTGCCAGCATTGATCTGCTTTGTGCTTTCATTGGATCCAATTTTGGAATTCTCGGCTCAATTCCCAGAGAAATCAAACAAAGCCCTTCTGGTACGCTCGTAAGTTATGCTTCGGTTGGAGCAGGGAGGCGTCAGAATAAAATATGCCAAGCCGGAGCGTATCAGCGGAGCTGTAAAACACGGGGCAGATGGACATTATTTGATGATGGAAGTCACATAGTGAAGTACATTTGTGTTTGCCCAAACCTTAAAGGATTACGTGGCCTGCTTTAAAATGATTTCTTTAAAAAATGACAAAACAAATGCTCTGAGTGACAACTTCATAATTCATTTGTTCCAGATCTTCTTTTTATGGGGATTCGTCCTAAATAAGCAGGTGTGGGAAGTGGCGGTTTTTCTTCTTGGCTTCTTTTTAAGCTGCTTTGAAATCAAAATTTTCGTAGAGAAATCCAGACAAAGCCTTTATGTTGTTTTGATTACATTTCTTGAAGTGAAAGTTTAAAAGTAAGAGGGAATCGCTCTGCTTCTGTTTTGTAGATTGTGTATTTTTAAGGATCAGACTGCAGCAGCATGCTGAACCTGTTCAATGCTCGTGCGTTAGCGGGGCCCCCTCTATCACAGCACAGCATGAATCGCCGTTTGCTCTCTAAGCCCCACTTCTTCCTGATACTTTTATCAGTCACCGACACTCTAAAGGTTTAGATTTACCACCGGTTTGAGCTCCATCACTCTTTTTTTCCCCCCTCATTCGTTCAGATGTTTTATTGTCCTCGTCTTCCTTTTACTTTCATAAGAATCTCTCCATCTCAGCTCTTTGTTTTCACTCATTACACCTGCCCTCCCTTCGTTTACGCTTTTCGCCTCTAATCTCTTGCTTTCTCTAAGCCTTTCCTTTCCGGGCACCTCTCATGCATTCCTTGAGCACAGGTCTTACGTCCTTTCTGCTGCAGCGACTCCCCTCGTCTTTATCGCGCTCCATTTTCCCCGTGAATCACTCTTTTTTTTGTGCTAGGCTCCGTGCTACTCTCCTAACCCTCCCAGCATGTGTATAAACACGACTCCATCTCCCATGTTCCCCTGTAAACATGTCCAGTCTCCTGCAACTACCCCACAATCACTGTAAACAGGCTCAGTGCAGCGTGAAATCAGAAACGCACCTGTTCAGCCACTTAGAAATGGGAAAGCTGTCTCAACTCGTTTTTATGACGCCTTCTTTATTGTCCGGGGCTTTAGATCTTTAAATTACCTTTTCAGCTATCTTTAAAAGTCTGCTGGTCTAAACAAAAAAAAGGCTAGTTTACTTTTTTTTTATTGCTTTGTAGCCACATTTTTGATGAGGCCATTGCCTTATATGGACAAGAGATTTGGAATTTATAGGACGAGTTTAAATCTGACATTTGCAAATTTTCATCCATGCATCTGATTCTTTCTGTCGACATCTGTTCTCATGCAGCTTACACAGAATAAAATGCAATCAGCAGCAGGTAAAGTTACCGGTAATTTGATAAGTTTGTCACACGGCTTAAAGCTGCAGATGATTGATAACATGCAGTAAATCCTATCATTATGTGGCAATCGTGCCCATGGGTGTTTGACCACAAGTGTGTGTTTAGCCTCCTGAGTGTCGCGCAGACTGACAGGTTGTAACTGCCCAACTGCTCACGGGTCTCGGCTATACGTTGGCGCTATTAAAACAGCGGCTCTGCAGCCTCTGGACTTATAGAGAACACTCTGCTCTCACCCAGCTAAGGTTGAAGCACAAAGTGTAGAACAAGCCATTTTTTATCCCTACGACCAATCAGATGCTTTCCCTCAAGGGAAGTTAGACTAAGCATATTCTTTTTATAGTCGCTCCGACCAAGAGGGAGGCTTTCTGTTTCCAATGCTGCTATTTGTTCCCGCTTCTTTACCTGTAATTTAGAAAAGGTGCCTCCTGTGTGAGGATGTGGCCCTGTCCCAGGGGCCTTTAGGTGACCAGGTGCTAATTGGTTCTTAGCAAGAAGTGACAGGAGCTGCAGAAGTCCAGTGCAGGTGCTGCCATGTTGTTGTCACCATGCAGCCTGTTTACTGAAATGCGGGTCAGACCAGAGGCAGAGGCCCCTTAATGCAACAGCAGATGGGATTGTATTGCAGGGCTTTTAGACTGATGTTAGAGTGGACGGGCTTCGGCTCGGGGATCAATAAAGTAGTGGCGGCTGCCTCCATCCTGCAGTGCAAAACTCTCTCTCTCACTCACATAAAAGCAAACACAGGAGCTCTGCATTATAGACATTCGTGCAACACACTCACATGCAGAACAGTCATATGTTAAATCTGTTGTTTTTCATTCCTATAATAACACATTCAGACACTAAAACTGAATGAATGTCGTTTTAACCCGTGAATATTCTGCATGTGTGCTTGAAAGACTGCTCAATTGAGCCTAATAGTAAAAATAATTATTTCTTAATTGCCTTCATTTATTAAAACATTTCTGTTGCTGTTTGAGTCGTTATAATAAGGCTGATTAAATGAGAATAAATTCATCCTCTCTGACTTTTTCTTCCCCTCCAGCTTCGACTTGGTGACCAATGGGGGCATAGCCATAGCTCTACACTTTGAGCGTGCTCCATTCATCACCCAGGAGCACACTCTGTGGTTGCCATGGGGACGCTTCTTTGTCATGGACACCATCGTGATGCGGCATGAGGAAAATGACATCCCGAGCTGTGACCTCAGCAGCTTTAGCCGTCCCGTCCCCATGGTGTCCCCAGCCCCGCTGACTGCTTTCGCCGGCTCCTGCTCTGAAAGGGGGACTGTTGTACCTGAAATCCAGGTGAATCTTTGCCTCTCACCTTCTCTACTGCCCTGCAGGGCTGTAATACTCCTAAGTGGGTCTCTCCTTCAAAGAACTCACACCTAACAGCTGGGGGAGAATCATAACAGCATTCTATTTTATCCCCCGTAGCTCATGGCTGCAGTATTGCAGAGTGACTAAAATTATCAAGCCAAGGGGCAAACTCCACCTTCCAAAAGTGAAGCCAATGCGGAAGTGACAAAAATTGTAGTTCCCCCCTCATCCACTAGGGGCTGGTTCCAGAAAGTAGCAAGATCCCATTGACTTCCATGTTAAAAATGCCAACTTCACAGCAGAAATAAACATTTTTACAGCCTGGTTCACAAATCATTTTAGGTTTAATAGGTCAGGTTTACCATCATGACAACTCTGAGAGGGTTGAAGTATTTTGTAACTCATCTGTTTAGATGTAATTAAAGCTTTAAATGATTAATTTTTGGGGGCGTGTCCTTTTGATTGACAGGTGTCCGATTAGTTGTCAGCGCTAGCACTAGCGGCTTTCCCCTGCTTGCTCCAGGGAAGGCCTCAGCCTTACGTTAAAAGTGTTACAGCCTAGAGGGCAGAGGGTAGCAGAGTCACTCAACAGCGGTTTTCTGGGTAAAAGCACCCATCAACCTCCGTTAGCTCCGGGTTAGCTCATAGCTACATCAGCTCAAACGTTGATGGATGTCAATCATCTGCCCCCACCCTCACAGCCCCACTCTCAGCTCCATTTTTGTATTTTCCAGGAGTGACGAGATGTGTGACGCAGCCAAGATGGCGGTGTTGGGCTCCACCCATTGGGCATCAATTCAGCTCTTGAGAAACTAAGGCCTGGAATATACTTGCTATTTAACGACGCGTAGACGTGTTTAAAATGGCTGCCACATGTAACTTGCCTTGATTTGAAGCATCCTTTTCCCCCTAAATTAATGCGACGCATCCGAACACTTGCAATATACGAGTAACCAGCAGGCAGAGTTGACAGAACAAGCGAGACACACTCACCATGGTGACTCCGTCTCTGGTTTAGAGGTTTTTCATACTATCTAAGATACCGCTAATGTATTTTTTTCTGCCGTGATCTCAAAATTAACCAGTTAGTGATCTCTTCTATTGACGCCATGCTTGTTTTGGTTGTACCCACAAACCCGGCTCTCTATCCAGTCTGAGTACTCTAGTTTGCCCCCTAGTGGAACACTCCAGTACTACATGCAGTGCAGTATGTGAACAAAGACGCAGCTTGCTGCCTGCGCCAATGCGAGGTTAAAAAGCAAGTATATTCCAGGCCGTACGGGTGACGGTGCAGAGGGTCCCACCATTATAAATACAGTCTATGAATCAAACACACAAAATCCAGTCTGTCAATTTTAAATTGTTTGTCAAAACATCCAAGTAACATATGAAAGGGTTTGCTTTTATAATCCACACCTACTCGTCTTTTGTTCCCTGCACACATCTGCCGGTGTTTTATTGATGCAATCACAGTCTCGGCCATCTGTGTGTTGCCCCTGCCCTTCTCCCTTTTTTGCTTCCTATGATTGATGGCATTTCAGAGAATTTACTATGCAGTTTAGGTTATTTATAGTAGCTCTGTCTTTGCTAATGCTCAGGCTCTGAGAGCGCCACACAAGGACGCGGCCCCTTTTACGATTGCAAAACCGGATTTTGATCAGTTAACCACAAATAGCTGCAATCTGTGAACACTTAAAAATAAATACATCAGAAGTGACACGTCCCTTGACTAGTGTCGCTTTGAACAGCTGTTTTAATTGCAACACTTCATCTCGTCTTGGGCTTTGGAGACGAGAGGGGATTTAATTTTAGTCGAGAGGACTGGGTCAACTGAACTGGTGCTGTCCTGCCCTGATCTTAAATATGCATCTGATCTAAGAGGACCTTTCCTACGGCAACATGGTCTATTACTTAAGTTACATGATTGCTAAAGATGCTGTTGGACCGTGTGCACTCAAAGCCCAAGGGTCCACTCCTTATGCCATTGTCATACGGATAACAGGGAAGACGATTGTTCTAATGAAACTTGTGTGTTGTTATTAAATCACTTGTTAAAAATACTCATAGGAGTGCGATATGAGGAAATCTTTTATTGGACACTGTTGACCATAATTGTCTTCCAGTTTGTATTTCGTTTCTTCCCGTGGGTGTTTAGATTTGATTGGAGAGAAGATAATGGAAATTAAAAAAAGGGACTTAAATGTAACTGACCAGCTGAGGAGCACGTCGATCATCTCTGTGCAAATAGGAAAATTATTTTGTCCCTTTTTACCTTTACTTCCTTTAACTTTTGCTTTCATTTAACTTTTAATTCTCCTGTTCTTTTGCTCACCTTCATTTCTTATCCCTTATGTTTTGCTGTTGTTTATTTTCCTTTCTATTTATTCCTTCCCTCTGTTTTTTTAACTATGTTTACTTTTTGTGATTCATTTCAATTAATTTTCTTTTATATTTTAATTTTTTCCTTGTTTTTTCCAAATTTTTAATTCATTGTTGTTCCATTACCATTCCTTCCTCCCTTTCTTTTCCTATTTCCTATCCTTTCTTTTCATTTTTGATTCATTTCCTTTTCATTTTTCTTTTCCATCCTTTTTTCTCATAAATATCTTTGTATTGTTTTGTTTTTCTCGTAGTCTCTGCAGGAAGAAGTGCCCATCCCAGGGAGTGATATGAAACTCAGCTACTTGAGCAGCAGGACTGCAGGTTATAAGTCAATCCTGAGGGTGACCCTCACCCACGCCACAATTCCTTTCAACTTGATGAAGGTTCACCTCATGGTGGCTGTGGAGGGCAGGCTGTTCCGAAAGTGGTTTCCTGCGGCTCCGAACCTCTCCTACGACTTTGTGTGGGATAAGACGGATGTCTACAGCCAGAAGGTGTACGGCCTCTCTGAAGCCTTTGGTAAGTCATGACTTCTAGTTTGCATAAGGAGCCCTTTTTACCCATTTTTCATTGTTTCCAACCAGAACACATTACTCGGGTTTAAACTTTACCTCTTTTCTCCTGTAGTTTCAGTGGGTTTTGAGTATGAATCATGTCCAGACTTGATTCTGTGGGAGAAGAGGACTGCTGTTCTACAAGGCTACGAAACCACCGCCTCCAAGCTAGGAGGGTGGACAATAGATAAGCACCATGCTTTAAATATCCAGAGTGGTGAGTCAGCTAGTTGTTCCTTTGGTTTTTTTACAGTGAAATTTTCAATAATATACATATTTTATCCAGCTGCAAATTATTTAGTTATATTTTAAAGCTACATAGTTTAAAAAATGTAAAGTAACTTTTAAAAAATGCTTAAATGTGAATGTTTGACACAGTTCTATGATATAAAGTAATTAAAGTCTTTCATCATTTATGTTCCCCCAAGTCCCTCTCCTGGCCTCTACAGCAAAATGCATCATTTAGCCCAGTGGTTCTCAACCCAGGGTCCCCACAGTTTTGTCTGTGCTGAGATTGCGAGGTTACAAAGATTATATTTGTAAAAATTACATTTATAAAATCCCAATAACACACCCAAAAGTATAATCAAGACTCTGTATAAGAGTTATAACTCTGTATGTCTGTAGAAAGTTTGTAATTAATCACTTTAGATGTGCCTGTGGGGGCAAGAGTTGGTGTTGGGGGGGCCCTGGCTCGTCTCGGACACAAGCAAGGGGGTCCTCGTGGAAAAAAGTTTGGGAACCACTGGTTTAGCCTATGTGAGCCTTGAGTTTTGACCAATAGATTTGCGTCACCACAAGAAGGAGCTGTCAATGAGAATGCCCCCCAGTTTCCAGCGTGTACTACAGAGTGACGCACAGTTAGCTTAGTACACCAACCTAGCTTGAATGCTAACTCAACCTGCATTGAATTAATGCCAGTCTGTAAACTGAAAGCTAACTGTGGAAGAAGAGGGAGGGGAACGAAAAGGAATTTATCTTTTGTGTGTTCGAGCTAAGTGATTAGCGTTCAACCTTTTCCTAGCCTGTTGTAACGTTAGCAGGGGTGTGCTAGCATCACAATGCCGGATTCCTGCTAGTTTTAGACGTTTCCTTGCTTGAACACCACAGATGTGATTAAAATGAGTGATTAGCAGCTCCTGCGAAGCCCAATGAAGGCTGAGAAGATAATTCAGCAGTTAGAATCAGGTGTGTCTGAGCAGGAACATATCAAAAACATTACTCGTAAGTTGGCGCTACAAGGCTATTTGTGTGTGCGGTTTCGAGCGAGGGGGAGCTATAGCGGTTCAAATTTCAAAATCTCATCCTAGCTTTAATATTCCAACCTCATGTGAGAATAACTATTAATTATTTTGGTGCAGGTTTTAAGCATTTACTGACTTCATTATGAACACATGATTGTAAAACGTGTGGATAAATGCCCCACCTTGTGCCTTGAATGTAACGTGACAGAAAAGGGTCCTCCCTTTCTGCTATTTCATTAAAACTTTTCATGTAACTTTTGTTAAATCTGAGTCAAAATATCCTGATGCCATGTGTCTTTAAGAGGAAGGGGGTCAATTTTCTCATTGCTGACAAATTACTCAAAGGCAGGAGTGGGAACAACTTTGGGTAGCAGCTGTCACTAGCGCAGCTTCTCAGTCTGTTTTGTGTCTGGAGACTTTCATCTGAGCAGATGAGACATACTTGAAAATTGCTCAGAAAAAGGTGGCGCTTTGATCTATGAGGCGGTGAGCCTGTTCAGAAGGAACGTGGTGTCCAGAGGAAGGAGAGAGCTAGCTCCCGCCTTTTACTCAGCACTGCCAGTTCCTCCACCCCCACCGCCCCCCGATTTGGCACCTCCATGTCTTGTCCATGCCCAGCATTTTTAGAATCATCCCTAATTTAATTGCTGTCAGACTTCTGCTCCCAGCAGCAACAGCAGCAGTCCCAAAGATTAAATCACGTCCCAGGAAAGGGATGCTTGGCTGATCGTTTCTGATAGGCCACATGTTTTTCTGCTCTAAGAAGTCAGGTCACCGAGTGCCATCAGAAGCAGAAAAACCACCCCAGACATCCAGATGCTGGATTTCAAATATGATTACACTGATTGACCAGCAGTAACATCTTAACATTTACATACTGGGTCGTTTTCCAAGAGCAAATAGGCTTTACTGATGTCAAAATCCAACATTTCTGAAGACCGTAACATGAATTTCACTCAAAGTACTCAACAAATGTACATTCCCAATCTTTAGCCATAAGAAATGTTTATGTGAAACTTTTTTTTATTGCGTATGCAGGGGTGGTTCTAGGCAAGGTTCATGGTGGGCTAATGCCACCCTGACAGAAAGCTTGGACCCCCTATGACCCCCCTCTCTGAGGGTAGACCTTAAGCAGTAATTAGTACTGATTTTTTTGTGATAATTTGGTCTAATGTGAGATATGTCCCTGAGATAAATAAATCAGATAACGCCTTTTTTGCAAAATAGTTTTATTTTGAAACTAATTGAAAAGCCGTTGCTACTACCGTAATTGTAACTGGGGTGATCAGGCTTGAAGTGGGTGTCGGGGAGCCAGGATCCTGACACTCCCTTGTGTATGTGTGTGGTTTTGATTGAGTGATAATTATTAGCTCCGTGAAATGTCCTAGAGAGTTCTTGGTCCCCATTTTGATGTGAAATTGAGCCTGTTTTCATCCACCTGGTATTGCTAACACAAGCACGCAGAACCATTTCCGAAGCTTTAGTCACAGATACAAACCTACTTAAAATCACATCCTCTTCTAATCTGTGTTCACTTATGTTTTTTTTTCTAAGTTTTGATCTTATCTACCTTTAAATCATCTTTAGGCCATCTTGGATTTATATCTATGTGTGAAATTTCTGCTGCTGAATCAGTAAAAGGTTGAGTTTGTTGATCTTATGCAACAATATGACTAAGGATGACTTAAATATACTAAATAACGTTTCTAAATGTCTACAGCCTTGGTTAAAAGTCATTTCTAGGAAAGATAGTGTATGTAGTATTAAAAATGTAACAAATAGGATTGGTGTAATCTTGTTAGCTGCAGAAGGTTGGGATATGCTAATACAAGTAAGATACCATAATAGTTAATATTTAAACCAAAAGAGATGCATCAGTTTGAGAAGTTTAGTAGACATTTTTTTGTTTTTGTTTTCAGATTTGCAGAAAAAAGCCTTCAGAATTTGCCAAACATGACGATGCTGCTGGTGTCACCTGTGTCTTTTATGTCTTTCATCAGGTATTCTTCACATGGGCAACGGGGAGAATGTCTTCATCTCCCAGCAGCCTCCCGTTATCGGCAGCGTGATGGGGAACGGGCGCAGGCGCAGCATCTCCTGCCCCAGCTGTAATGGCCTCGCTGATGGAAACAAACTCATGGCCCCCGTGGCTCTGGCTTGTGGCTCCGACGGAAGCCTGTACGTGGGCGACTTCAACTACGTGCGGAGGATTTTCTCCACAGGGAACGTCACCAGTGTCCTGGAGCTCAGGTAAAGGAGGTGTAACCTGCTAACATCCACTCAGGTCCACGAGCAGCTCAAATGGGCTTACAGTCTGTAAAACCACCAACTGAGATAGACAGAAATGCCCTGAGGGCAGAGGATGGATGGCGCACCTCCCTCATGCACCTGCATCAGCTGGAATTTGGTCCTCGCAGAAACTAAAAAAAAAAGGTTTAATGGTGTCTTAATAGAAGCCATCCTTAGACAGATTAGAATCATTTCTATGCTAATGTCCTCTCATCGGTGTGTGTAGCTAAAAAAAAACTAATGTTTTCTCATGATTCTTTGAATTCATTTCATTAGCTTCTTTTAAACTTCTTTCTACTAACAACTAACCTTTTCTCTCCTGTCTTCTCTTGTTTTTGCTGCTTTTGCAGAAATAAAGACTTCAGGCATAGGTAAGCCTGTGATATGAAATGTTTACTTTTTTGATAAAACTATATCTTTTCTAAACTAATGGAGAGGTTTCTATCTATATCTATCTTCTATATCTTTTCTTTTTTCATTTTTTATCGATGTTTGAGCAGTTTAAAGAAATCTTCACATCACTTACGCCAGATTTTGCAACCTTCACAGTCGTAGGAGCCATTTGTTGTGGAAAGTTAATGTGACCCACTTTAAACCCATACAATGCAACTTTTTCCAAATTTATAAATCATTTTCTTGAGCCAGTATGTGCTAAAATGACCCTTTACAGGGTTAATGAAATGTCAACCAGACCCCCACCGCCCTCTGTGGCCAGAATACCACACTTGCAACTTCAGAGTTGGCTGGCCGCCCCCTGTTAGGTCCCACTTTAGTGGAGCTGACATGCCTGGTGCTGCAGTCTGCTTCCAGCACATTTCCTGCATGTTTTAGATCGTGAACACAGCTGATTTGTTTGATTTAGTGATGAACCGCTCCTGTAGACACTAATGAAGGCTGAGGAGACATTTCAGCAGTTAGATTAAGGTGTTAAAAAGACGAACGCACAGCGAGGAGATAAGTTTCACTTTTTCGTTTGCTAACGGATACTAGGGGGTGCTAAAAACAATCCAACACTGCATAGTTTTCCTTTAAAGTGAAAAAAGCATATTTGCTTTCTTCTAAATTACCAGTAAAAATAAAAATGGGCCAGTTTGTCGAATACTGAATTGTGACTTAGAAAACCAACCAACACAAAGTAAGCCTTTATTCCTGGTTCTAGAATAACTTCCCATAATTTTTAGACTGGCTTATTACAGTCTCTCATAATAATCTGACTTACAGTCTGTGTGCAAAACGGCGTTTTATTGCCCCGCCAGGATCAGAACGTTGCATTTCTGGAGTGGATTTTTACAAAAGTCTCACGTTCCGTCTGGAAGTTAAAATAATGAGGTGTTAAACTATTAAAGGAAACCAATCGATCTGTTTTGCTGCTTGTTTTGTTTCGTATCATACTGCCGCAGAGGCTTTAATCACACATTTGCATAAAACAAACAGCTAAATCTTGGGTCTATATTATGGTTGTAAAACTGATGGAATAACTTTATTATTTTGGGTCAAAGCTGTAAAGACGTGTGCAGACCTAGAGCTATAGCATGGGTTAAGTTTGCAAAGAAAGCTTGTGATAGCTTTAACAAGTTGACTACTTATAGATTTGATCAGCTTCTTCAGCTTCAGGGACCTTAATTTTCATGGCAGGAGGTAACAGGGGAAATCTTGGTGCGTCCTCTTCAGATACCACATCTCAGGTGAAGGGCTATCGATTGATTTTCTGCCTAAGAGGCCTTTGACTTGAGCTGAGAGTCGCTGGTCACTGATCTCTTTAAGAGAAGGGACCAAATTAGCAAAACGTGCAGAACTTAATCTGCTTTTATGCATTTATCGTCTCTCGGCTTTTATCTCTCACCTTCCTTTACTCAACGCAGCGCTGCTATTATATAACACCTCACACGTCCCATACCCACATTCCCAGATGGGTGAAGCAGGACTTAAGTCAAATCAACCCCGTGTCCCTTCGGTCTCTGAATTCCAAAACACATTTGCATTTTAAAAAGGAGATTCATCCAGGAAAACACAGCATGTCTGTCTAAAACGGGCGACTGCCTCCTGTTCATGTGTTAGCGAGCGATAGGAGTGGGAGGTGGGTGATCTCACCGCAATGCTCATTGACCCCCCGCTAAGGCTGTCCCCATCCGCTCCTACCATTTCCACGACAGCATGCGGCAAAATCCAATTATCTTCAACAAACTAGATGTTGTCAGTGAATATAGATGGCATATGTGACCAGAGCCCAAGGTCATGTAAAAACATCTCACAGTTTCAAACTCTAGCGGGGGGCCGACACCGTCTCACATGCAACCCGCAGCTGATAAGGTATAGACTGACTGCATGTGGAAGCAGAATGCAAATCTGAATCCACTTACTGAGATTTACTACTGACCTTCAGTTCTATAAGAAAACGGTATATTGTCCACGCCGGCTCACCGTACCTGGAATAAACCATCATATCAGTCAGCTCTACTGGTGGCCTGATTGTGACATATGTGCCTGAGGTTCGCTGCAGTGCCCTGTCACCGCTGATTCATTGAAGGTCAATTGTCATTTAATATTATGTACTGAAGATGACAACTCCACAGAGCCACTTGCTATTCCTTTTGTACTTAAGAAACGCGGGCTGTTGGCTAAGCCATCCTGACCATAAGCCCCCAAAGAACCCTCAAGGTTAGAGTTGAAATACTGTCTTAATCCACTTTGAATGACATCCCGCTGACAGGTTTCTCCATAAAGCTTATCAGGTCTGGCAGAAGTGTGTCGTACTCTTCCCTGATTACAGCAGACATCTTTTTGCAAGATCTTATTTATAATCAAGGTCCTTAAATGCATCCATGTGTAGTTTATAATGATACATTTCAAGTAAAGCAACAAAACACTAACTTTAGGAGAAAGTTTGTAGTAAGCTTATAAATATCTGTAGTAGATACACAACAGAAAGACCTTATTATCTTTAGGGAAGCCAAGAGTAAAGTGGTGTCCTTAAACAGTTCTGTCTCTAAAATATCACAGCAGTTCATAATGATGAAATGGTCACTAGTTTCATTGAGCACCATAAATATAATATGTATAAAAATTTGTTTTTTAAACTTTCTTAAAGTAAACACCAAGAAGTGTCCTACTCCTCCGCCCTACTGGTTGAAAGTGGAATTACAACTACTGTAAACAACCCTGCAGTAGCCTGCTGTAGCTAGCACTAACAACGAGCTAACACTAACATGAGCCAACCAATACTAAAACAAACCACGAAGTAAAAAGATCCACACTGTTGGACAAAAAATATTATTACTTACAAGTCCAGTAGCAACAAAGCCAGGTCACCATCAGTCCCTCAAACTAGTGTAGGTCACACTGATGTTCACTCTGGTTTTAGCTCTTTGCTTCGACTCCTAAGACATTACTCTCTTATGTTTGCAATATCCAGGACTAGGGATGGACCAATATTATTAGTTTTATTTGCATTTCTATCAGTAATCAGGTTGATGATGCGTTTTTTAGCTGTTTTAGATGATATACACAGTTTTACTCTACTTAATTAGGATAATTAGGATCTTTGCTAAATTCTTTAAGAACAATTGAACAATCGTGTGTCGATTTTTGTGCATCTTAGTCTAAATTATTGTTTTAGTGGTTTGAAAGAATCAAAAATTAACTTTTTAAATAAAATTGCTCATTTTGTAGGTGAAAAGCTTTCATTTCCTTTTCCTTCTTTGTCTCATTGGACAACATGGGTTTGTAAGTGAGCCATCTGTGTTGTATTATGTCATTTTTAATCTCATTTTATTTTGTCATGTTTAATCTCATTCTATTTTTCTGTTTCCGTGTCCTGGCTTTAAACTGTAATTGTGCCCAATTGACTCTCTAAATGGCTTTTGAATCCATTTTAATTGCATTACCCCATGTTTCTTATTGAAAGCGCCGTAGCCTTTCTCGTTAAATTGACTTTGGGTTTCTTCCTCTTCTTCTCCCTTTCCTCAAATCAGCAACAGCCCGGCGCACAAGTACTACCTGGCCACCAGTCCGGTGAACGGTGCCGTGTACCTGTCAGACACCAGCAGCAGGAAGGTGTTCAAGGTGAAATCTCTGAATGTTGTCAAAGATGTGGCCAAAAATCTGGAGCTGGTAGCAGGAACTGGTGACCAGTGTCTCCCGTATGACGATGCTCGCTGTGGCGATGGAGGAAAGGCCGTAGAGGCCACGCTCACTAATCCCAGAGGTAATGTCGAAGAAGCTTTTCAGTTTTGTGCTAAAGCCAGTATCGCTATTAGCTCCACCCACTTTGCTTTTCTTTGTTTTCACACCTTTGTGAGGGCGTTTCCTGTTACACTAGTCTCTGAATTCAAATACACTTTCTTTAAATCTTCACACTACTGTCAGTCATTAGTACTATTTTGTGAGCTGGTACTTTTCCACAAATCGATCAGAACCTAGGCTACATTCACACTGCAGGTCTTGATGCTGAATTACAGCTTTTTTTTGTTTTTTTTAATAAATACATTTTTTTGTGTGGTTGTTCACATTATAACTAAAATGCAACATCAAACATTCTCCAGTGTGAACGGTTCATGACCCCAAAGCGACCCGCATGTGCAGAAGACAAGAAGTCACACTCAGTGGAGTCAGAACCAGGAGAGGTGGAGTTGCGATGTGAAAGCCTTCCCTGACAGTTCATCACGATCACAGCTGTCAAGTCTCCCGTTTTGGCCTGAAAATATTTTTAAAAATATAAACTATTTTACTCCTTATTCCCATAAATCCTGACATATCTACGTCACACTGTCACTTAACATTCATGGACTCACCCATCTTGACTCACGACGGGGAAGGTAGTTGTTGGTTTAGCGTCCAGGAAACAGCAGAGAACATCTTGGCTAAGCTAACTGTTAGCATTAGCAACTCCACCACACAGCAGAACTTCTCCAGGTTTGTGTTATTTGTGGAGATAAAACATCAACGTTGCAGAGCAAACAGAGTCAGTGGTAGAGTCGATTTGCTGTTAGCCAATCAGAGGCGAGATGTCCACATATCAGGGAATGAGACTCCGAATCCTGCCGTCTGAAGCTACTTTCTCCTCCAGCTGACTTCTACGTCCACAAACAGGCGCACCGGAGCTTTTTTCCCCCAGAGAATGACTCACAGGGCATTCATTCCTACTAGAGACCACTGCAAATGTATTAAAAATATGAGTAAATTTGACCTTTAAGCTAGCTTGTTTTGCAGATTTGCCATTGAAGCTTTAACAGCAGAACATTTCCAAACTTGCTCGGTACAGAAACTTTTCAGCAGAATAAAGTCAATTGCTGTAATTTTCCTTTCTTCTATTGTTGTTGCCTTTATTTTGGGGCTATGTATTAGTCATTACATGACATGCTTACTTTTTTTTTTCACACAGGGATTTTATCATGAGTCATATGTTCTAAAATAACACCGTCCCCTTGAATTATTCTCATGTGTGGTCCAGGTTTGCACAGAAACAGAACCGGTTTGGACTAGATGTACCTAAATATCGTTTGTCTAAAGTAAAAGAAAAGCAGAGAGAATTCATATAGGAATGAAATTCACATCTTTGTTATTAGAGCAAAGAAGCAAGACAACAGGAACGTCCACTGCAGAGGTTCTAGTTGTAATTTAATCAATACTTATAGTCAGCTTCATCAGTTTTGATGCTCCTGTTCTTTGTTGCTGATTTTAAAAAAATCAATTCTTTCATTACTTTTCTTTGGCACGACCAGTTTTTTTTATTTCATTGCAGTAAAAAGCCTTTAATTGCCGTTTAGTAGTCCTCTATCCTCACATTAGATACCAGATAAAACTGATGGATATTTTCTCTCATGTTGTGATTCTATCTGCAGGCATTACAGTGGATAAGTACGGTATAATCTTCTTCGTGGATGGGACCATGATTCGCAGGATTGATCAGAATGGTGTCATCTCCACTCTTCTTGGCTTTAATGACTTGACCTCTGCCCGACCTCTCAGCTGTGACTCGGTGATGGACATCTCTCAGGTGTGAACGCTCTCTTCTGCACAGTCGCTTCGTGTTTTCTCATCTCTCAACCCGCTACCTTCTCCCAGAGTAAATCCAGTGTCCAGAATGTTACCGTCGTTAATATAGTAAAAATTGATCTTTTGGGAATTTTATAGTAGGAGTGATAAATTATACATTTTTAGTTGATGATAACTGCTAACTGTTTGAAGATTTTAAAAGTTAAATATTAAAAAATCCTAAATTAAACCAGTATAAGAAGTTATTCTGTAATAAATGTACTTTAGAAAGATTTAGAAACCCAAAAATATTTAATGCATTAATTTTAAAGTTTCTGAAGCCTTTACTTCAGGTGTGTCCAAAGTGCAGCCTGGGTGCCATTTGTGGCCCTTGGAGTGATTTTGGCCCCAGTTGCATTTCTAGAATAATGAATTTTGTCTCTCCAGCAGGCTGTTGATGGAGATCAACACTTTCTAACATTTTCATATCTGGATTTTTAATAATTTGCCTAGTTTGAACCTATTTTAAGGGATAAACATGAAAAAAAATTTTTTTCTTCTCTTGAATTAAAAAAATCTAATTTTTGTGACCTGCGAGGACTATTAATATAATGATTTTGGCCCTCATCTTGGACACCCATGCTGTATCTCTTTAACAGGATTAGTACGTTCCTCTAAAATCAACTGTATCAAATCCTACATGTCCTCTACCGTCTGATGGAGGATTTAATTACTGCAGATATAAACTCAGTCCAGGCTGAAGAACCCTTTCTAACAGCAGCAGAATAAGAATATGCACCGGAGACCCATTAAAACCACTGGTGGAGCTACATCAAGTCATCACACATCCATAAATTATATCTGTTACCGTCTGCAGACTACAGGCACCGTTTCTCAAACAGAAACATGTATTTCTTTTGTTGATCTTTTGTTGATTGTTGCCAATTTTAGATTTACATAAATGAATGGAACGTTCCTGGATTTATTCACATGCCTTCATTGATTTATGGGTTTGTTTTATGCACTTTTTTGTATGTCGTCAAGTACAACTGATAAATAAGATCTGGGAGTTTCAAGTGAAATCAGATTTTTGATATATCTGTTAAACAACACACAAAGCCTCCAGCTGTCCTTCAGTCCCAGGAGAGCTCTATGCCCGTATCACAACCCCTAACCTTCTCATACACCAGCGCCTATGGATGTTCACCATCTCAGCTCTGCAGCCACGAGGACTCAGGCAGGCTGTCTGAAGCTCCACAAGGATGACAAATCACACAAGCAATGCCAGAGACACTCAGACAGTAAAAAGCATCCATTAAAAATTCATCCAGAGCACATAGCCTCCTACTTCAAACACTCCCCATCCCCTCACTTAGAGGGCGTTTCTCTGGAGAAGGCTTATGACAGTGGCCGTTACTTTTGCTGTGCCACACCTGATTTAGGGAAGAAATAATGTCAGATTTCTCTCTTGTCTGATGAGGTCATCGTTATCGTGCTGCGCCATCTGTGCAGTGATAAAACAGGCATGGAGCTCACTCTTAATTCAATATAGAAATCTGCAATCTTGATTTATTTTTCCATTACCATCTGAGAGTGTGAGCTCATTCGAGAGTCTTTCTTTGTTTACACCGTCCACTTTGGTCTTTTTGGCTTTTCCTCTGCTGCATCATTTCTGATTCAGGTATCTGTTCTGCACCCCCCTGTTGAGTTCAAATTGAAGCTGAGGAAAACCACGTACTAAAACCAGATCACTTGAACACATTTCAGGGGTCTTAGCAGCTTCACAGACTCTCACCGTGACATGCATTTCAAATTTAGTACCTCAGATATTAACCTATTACTCTTCTTCAGACACACACCATGCTGGCGTTAGCCGAGAGTGATGAGAGTGCTAATAAAATGAAAATGATCATAGCCCTAAGATTCCTGCAAAAATGTAAAAAATTGGTTGGTTTTGTGTTGATGCTAGTCCACATTTGGCTCCTTCATCTCATGAGCAGTTTTTAGTTGTTGTTTTTTTTTTCTTGTTGGTGGCAGCCGTATCAGGCAGGCACTACTGACAGCTGCCCCACTGGATAAAGTGGAGGGTGTGATCAGGTTACAGCGTGTGGGACAGGAGCTCAGGAAATATCCCCTCATCAGTCAAAGTGGCGTGAAAACCTCCTTACAGGCAGGTCCCCTGAGCCGCTCCACACTCGGGCTCATGAAATATTTAACCTCCAGTGTTGACAAGAAATGGGTTTTAAGAAATTGAAAGTCTCCCCTTCATTACCCAAGTAAATGCATTTCCTGCTCACCGAAATCCGACATGTATCCACTGCCAGTCACCTGTTTGTTGGCCAAAAGATAGATCCTATTATATAACCCTTTCAGGGGATGATCGCAGGGTTATGGGATATAAGCAGTGGATGATGCTCACTTGTAGCAAATTTGCTCCCAGTTTTGAAAAGAAAGGACTCTGCAGCATTCAATTTGAAATAAAAAAAATGAATTATACATAGGCGATACTTGAAAAATTAGAATATGGTGCAAAAGTTCATTTATTTCATTAATTCAACTTAGACTGAGAGACGATCTATGCTTGCAAGGTATAAAACACAACATAATAATCCGTCTTCTTTCATTTGAAGGTAGTTGGTTAATTTCCAATTGACGACCATAAAAAATTATCTTTACTAACTGCTTTATGCGTTCACTGTTTGCCTTTGGTCCACATCTGGATGAGTGATGCTTGTTGGAGCTCCAAGTCTTCTACTGAAATATGACACTTGATATTGTGTTTCTAGGAGCTCCCTGTGGAATAATAAGTGAGAAGGAGACCAGTAAATGGGATTGATCCATTCATTGCAATTTGTTAAAAGCCTGATACATTGTCAGCAGAACAATAAGTCATCATTTAGAAGGCCTGAGACAGTATAGGCTTTTGTTCGTGAGGGGGCTAGAGCCTCTTTTCAAGGACTCGTGCAGTCTTGTCATTACAAAATTAATAACCTCAAGAAAAAAAGATTCATAAGAGAGTGACTTGCAGGAAAAAGATGCAGAGGTCTTGTTTTAAGATGTCAGCAGTTCACACAATCAATAGCAGTGTTTAATTTTTTTAGTAAATGTTATCAATTTAATGAATTCCTGTCAAGCTGTTCTTATTCAGCATTATTGAATTGTCTCCATCCATCCATCCATCCATCCATCCATCCATCCATCCATCCATCCATCCAAAGCTGACATTGTTCTGTATTAATTTCTTCTCAGGTACGTCTTGAGTGGCCTACAGACCTGTCAGTGAGTCCAATGGACAACTCACTATACGTCCTGGACAACAACGTTGTGCTCCAGATCTCGGAAAACCACCAAGTCCGCATTGTAGCGGGCCGTCCTATGCACTGCCAAGTGCCTGGCATCGACCATTTTCTTATGAGCAAAGTGGCCATCCATGCTACCCTTGAGTCAGCCAACGCCCTGGCCGTGTCCCACAATGGTGTTTTGTACATTGCTGAGTCAGATGAGAAGAAGATCAACAGAGTACGACAAGTGTCCACCAATGGGGAGATCTCCCTGGTCGCAGGGGCACCAAGTGGGTGTGACTGCAAGAATGATGCCAACTGTGATTGTTACTCTGGAGATGGAGGTTACTCCAAGGATGCTAAACTGAATGCACCCTCCTCCCTTGCAGTATGCCCAGATGGAGATCTTTATATTGCAGATCTTGGGAACATTCGTATCCGCTATGTGCGAAAAAACAAACCCTTTTTGAACCCCCTTAGCATGTATGAAGTCTCCTCTCCCATTAATGATGAACTCTATTTGTTTGATTCCAACGGAAGCCACATTTTCACCCAGAGTCTGACTACAGGAGACCATCTGTATAATCTCACCTACATCGGAGCAGGAGATCTGACCAGCATCACTGATAAGAACAAAAACACAGTGAACATTCGACGAGACACGACAGGAATGCCTCTTTGGCTGATGGTGCCTGATGGACAGACCTTTTGGTTCACCATTGGTACCAACAATGCCCTTAAAACCGTGGCTGCACAGGGTCAAGAGCTGGCTTTAATGACCTACCACGGAAGTTCAGGACTCCTTGCTTCTAAGACCAATGAAAATGGATGGACAACCTTCTTTGAGTAAGTAATTGGAAAAATACATTTGCAAAACACCTTAAAGCATTAAAAAGTATTGATCTGACATTTGAATTACTCAATTTGCCAAGACAACTTTATTTGTATAGCACCTTACAACAGGATAAAACTGACCAAAGTGCTTCACAGAATTAAAATACATTCAAAACAATACACAACATAAAAATGCATAAAAAACTAAAACTTAAAATCCAAAACTAATAGACTCTCATGGTGAGTTAAAAGCCAAAGCATAAACATGGGTTTTCAAAAGAGATTTGAAACAAGACAGAAGATGCCAACCTAATGTTCAAAGGCAGGGCGTTCCAAAGCCTAGGAGCCATTACAGAAAAAGCCCTGTCACCTGTTTAAGGTTAGAAATATGGCTATGTGCTGGTGAAGGTTCTCAGTCATCCAGGTCCTGGTATTCTAAAGGGGGTTCGAATGAAGGCAACTGGACTTCTTTGGTTTCTTTAAGACATTTTGCTTCTCATCCGAGGAGGATTGGCATTCATAGGCAGTTTCTGTTCGTTAAGCAACAATGGACAGCTACAGTTTATAAGCTTGACCCTACCATATTCCAGTCAGAATTGACAAAGCTTCTCGGAAGTCCAGTTGCCTTCATTCGAACCCCTTTGGGTAAACATGGCCATGGTTGGTGGTTGTGTGGGTTGAAGGTTTGTCAGAAGTTGTATATTTATTGTTAAATGGCAAATGGCCTGTAGTGGTTATAGCACCTTCTAGAGTTCTACAAACCCCCCCCATAAGGCGCTTTTCAACACATTCACTCACTGGTGATGAGCTACGATGAAGCCACAGCTGCCCTGCGACACACTGGCAGAAGCGAGACTGCTGAACACTGGCGCCACTGGTCCCTCTGACCACCACCTGCAGGCAGGTGTCTGGCCCGAGGACACGACTGCAACTGATGGGGCTCAAACCTGCAACCTTCCGATTCAAGTGCAGGCACTTAACTCCTCTGCCACCAACGACCCACGTTGTGTTACACGATGATACGATGGTGTGAATGTTTCTGATGGGAGGAGTGTTTCCTGGCATATAAATTGCTCTGTTATGGCTGAATGACAAGTCCGTCAAACACAAGACCTGTGAAGTATGAGTGTAATCCTATTTGCTGTTATCATACCAAATAGGATTACTGGATGATACGTTACTCATCTGCACCCCTGCTTGCGGTGACAGACTGCATACCCTCAACTGTTTGGAGTTGTTGGGTACGAGAACAAGATGTATCTACTGGCAAGAACATTTTGCCCATAGGGCTGTGTAGGCCCATTAATACCAACATAATAGAATAGCCAGAGGTAGTAATTGACTGAGGCGAACCACACATTGAGAGGAAACAATTGAAAGCACTCCCACACTCTTCAACACATGAGTGCTGGATCTCATGTTCATGTGACTTCAGCTGAGCATTGCGTCCCTTACCCTAATTCATTGTACCAAGGGAAACTGCGCTAACGTGATGCCATTTGAAAAAGTGTGATTAAGCAGATTTGCTGGTCGGACATCTGCTGCACCTCGCTGGAGGAATACAACTCTGACACGTAATCAGACGCTCCGTTTAATATGCACACACATTCATCACCTGTGTTTGGTTTGTTTGTCACCTGCGACGCTTCTAATGAAAGCAGAATGCATCCATAAATAGACGTTTCACAGGGTAGAGTATTCCCTCTGGCCACAGAATAGTTATTACAGGCTGTTTGATTTTAAAAAAAAATCCTTTCTCTTTGACTTTCAGTAAAATAGCTGCTGGTATGAAAACGTTTGAGTCTGCTCATCCTTGTTGCTTAAAAAAGATCATACAGCACACATGGATAAAAAAATGTGGAATTTAAATAAGTGGATGTTAAGGTTTCGGAGAGTTTGAACTCGAAAACTAGATGCAGCATTTCACGATTTTTCAATTTACCATTGAATATAAAAAAAGACAAATTAATTTATTATAAAAGCATAACTTTGGCATACAGGTTAATCTTTGAACTAACAAATTTATTGTTAGCTTAAGTAATAGTGGATTCAAGCATTAAAAAACTGAAGGCCTAACATTCCATTACAGAACACATATCGCCCTTCGCCTTTCATTCTAGACACTGAATGATGATGCTAACCATTTGGTCAAAGATAAGGGTTAGGGTCAAGCTCTCAGGTGATCAGATCGTGTATTGTGAATACCTCTCAGCTGCTATCATACAGAAACTTAGTAGAATATCTATACAATTACCTGAGTTAAAGCCATTTTAGTGTGTCCTAAAGCCAGTTGGCTGTGGTTGCTATCTTGAATTGAGTTGACTCCAGAAGTAAATCAGTTGTAGTTCTACATCCGATTATGGCCTTCTGTGATTTAAGATCAATTCTGGCCAGTATTCCATGAGATATTTTCTTATGAGCACACACACATAGGTATAACACAGCCAGACCTGTTTAAACTGGAAATAATCCCTTAATGTTTGGCCAAATTGAAGAAAAACCCCATTGTACAATAAAACATCCAGTACTTCGAATTGTTCTTGTATATTTCCAAACCTGTAAATAATATAACAACATAATCCTATTAAAGGTCACAATGATATGTTTGTGTCATCATAAAATTTCATCTGAGGCTTGCCCTCACCTCGACTTTGACCGAGGAAGCGTCCTAAAGCCAATGGAGATTAAATTTCATAAGCCAAGCAAATTTGAGTAAAATTATTTGTTATATAAAAAAGAAGCAAATATAACTGTTGCTTTGAGCAAGAGTAAAGGAAACTCAGCTGCGCAATTATGCATCATAGTGTTATAAGTAGGGGTGTGAATTTGCAAGAATCTGGCGATACGATATTTATCACAATTAGGGCTGTCAAAATTAGCGCGTTTTTAATGCGTTAATGCAAAGCCCCCTTAACGGCATTCATTTTTTTAACGTGCGATTAACGCGCAGGCTTCCGTAGTTTTGTTTTGGCCCTCCTCGCATTCCATAGTCTGACGTAAATAAGAAGCAGGAACAAGCCATTGGCCAGCGGCAAATTCCTTTGAATCACGTGTAAAAATGTATTAAACCCTCAAGTTAATTTCTTTTTAGGATTTCCACGGCTGTTTTTTTAAGATAAAAACAGTGTTTTTAAATTGCGCGGGGACCTACGCCTACCAGGCTTTCAGTATGAGCGTAAAGCCGGCGATGACGTAACCGGTCAGAAAGCAAGTGTAAACAGTGTGTAGAAAGTTACGCAGCTCGGTATTTTTCTCTGGATTACGACGAGGCGGATAACTGGACGAGTTCAACCGAACATGATCGGTGGCGAAACGGAGGAGGAGGGGACAGTTTGTTTACTTTTATTGAGTATTTAAGGATGATTGTGTGGGAGGTAATGCCTAATTGCACTTTTGAATATTTTTTTTTCTGAGAAGGATACTGGAGTGTATTTATCATGTTTGTTTGGTACAGTTATAATAAACATATTTTCTTAAAAAAGTATATTTGTCCACTAGTTGAAATAAGAAAAATTTGAATAAGAAAAAAATAATTGCGATTAATCGTGAGTTAACTATGGACACTCATGCGATTAATCGCGATAAAAAAATTTAATCGATTGACAGCCCTAATCACATTACAGGGGAGACGATACGATATATTTGCGATACTGAAAGCCGGACGATATTTGCGAAGTTTTAGACTGAATTTAATCTCAAAACTCAGGCCAGACGCTTCCAAGGCAAATCCAGTGTTAACACGAGATCTCGTTCTATCAGAATGAAGGCGGTAAAAACTGCTGCCACCTAGCAGTCGGAGTTTGAATTGCACCATGCATAAGAAATACAGTAAATGTTTGCATGTAAATTCTTAATAAAAACCGATACACTGCTTTTAAATATCGATTCAGCATCAAAATACAAAATGTTGCGATATTTCAGTGTATCAATATTTTCTTACATCTCTAGTTATAAATAAGGCCTGGAATATACTTGCTGTTTAACGACGCATACGTGTTTAAAATGGCTGCCTCACGTAAATTGCGTTGATTTGAAGTGTCGTTTGTGCGCGTCCCCCGAAATTAACGCAACGCGTCCGAACGCTGCAATATACGAGTAACCAGTAGGCAGAGTTGACAAAACTAGCAAGACACACTCACCATGGTGACTCCGTCTCTGGTTTAGAGGTCTTTGATACTATCTAAGATACCGCTGCTGTCTTTTTTTCTGTCATGATCTCAAAATTAACCAGTTACTGATCTCTTTTATTGACACCATGTTTGTTTTTGTTGTACCCACAAACCCGACTCTCTATCCAGTCTGAGTACTCTAGTGTGCCCCCTAGTGGAACACTCCAGTACTACATGCAGTGCAGCACCGTTTAGCAACAAGTATGTGAACAAAGACGCAGCCTGCTGCCAACACGAGGTTAAAAATCAAGTATTTTCCGGCCTTATGCACAAAGGTCTTAAAGGAAATAAAGAAGAATTTGAATTAGTCAGTTACCAGCTTTTTTCTTTCAGGTTAAGAAATGACTTCATTTAATACCTACAGGCAAATCAGCTCATCATGTTTCATTGAAACCCGATAAAGAGCATTTGGTTTTTTTTTCTTGAATAATTAGCGTTGAAGGTCAGACCACCACCTGAGGGTCAAAAGCACAATTGGCCGCCATCAGAACCGCTATTTATCTCTGCCCAGCAAAGTGAGCTGCTAAACATTTACCCGTAGTAATTAATGTGTGCTCTTATCCCTCGGTCTATAGATAATCCCAATGAGCGCAGAGGTAACTCCAAGGATTGACTAGATAGAACCAAAGATATTGTCTTTTTTATTGTTTTCCTTGGCAACCTTGTTTGCGTTGACATTTACGCTACACACAAACACACTGCTGCCCTCCTAATATCCCTGTTCTTCTAATAAGTGCTAATGCCTAGAGGTTGCTGTAAATCTATTAAATGCTCCTAATTTACCAAAGACATCTAATTATAATTTTCCTCCTCTCTGATTATTAGGGTAATGATATTCCTGTTTAGTAGCTTTTATAAATGCTTTAAAGCTAATGTCCTTCAGCTGGAACAATACAACAATAAGCATTTTAGTTTGTTTGTGCATGCAAGAAAAAAAAGATGCCAATCCCTACATAACTCTGACATGTTTGTGTGCTGGAGGTGATGCTGACATCAAGTGTTCAGCCTATTGTTTGGCCCCGGCATGAAAGGTCATAGAGCTAGCGTGTCACACCAAGGTGATGCGATCTGACTTGTGGTCAGCGATGAGGAAACCAGTCCTCCTTCTGTGGACGCCCCTCTTTTTTCCACAGAAAGCAAACTAATGGGCAGCTGAGCCGAAGCAGGCCAGAGCCGTTACCCGCTCTGCGGCAAAGCTCAAGGAACGAGCAGCTAGTTCACCGCCGTAATTGAGACAGAAAGAGTTGGGGGTCACTGATCAAGCTGGCACTTGTATTTTTACTCCAGGATGAGATTTCTGTCTGTTGGATTCCTGGGATGAAGGCAAACAGCAGCGATCTGCTGAATAAATTCAGCAAATCAGTGCGGTATGGTTCAGAAAACGTGTGTTTTCACTGCACGATGAACACAGGGAGGAAATCCTCCTGATAATATATGAGCAGTTAAAAAGAAGTCAAACGCTTAGATATGAATTGCTCTGCTGTTTTATATTTCCTGAAGTGAAATCATCTATGAATCAGGAGTCCTTGGTACAGTTTCGATCAGATAACGTTTATCTCTGGGATAAGATCCCTCTCCCACTCTTTTCTTTCCACGCTGGATATTTGAGATGGCAGCGCTGAGGAAATATCTGTAAACCAGCACCCACCATCTCATTTATTAGAAGCTTTATTATAGCAGACAGAAACACAGGAGAGAAGGCTTTCTAATATGTATTCAACTCAGATAAAATTCTTCATTCTGAGTAATCTACTGTTCACTCGTTCCCATTCTGGGATACCGTCTATGTAAAAGATTTGAAATTGTTGGGAGCTGATGTGCTCTCAGAGCCGAATGAAACAATCTAGCCACTCATGTTCTTGTATGTGATGAACTGATTTGTAGGCTGCAGAGATACAGCATCTCTCCTAGGATTTGCACTTCAGTGCTCCTATTTCATGGACGGCATAATGAGATTAGGTGATGTCGCTAATCTTTTAAGCTATTAAGTAGTTTTCCAAATCTTAAAAGGTGCGTGCTTTAATATCTGGAGGATGACACGTCTTCCTGGTGGTTGTTGTTTTTTTGTCCTCTCAATTACATGCTTATATTTTATGAACGTTACTTACTGATTTAGAAGGATCTGTATTCGTGTCCCGTTGGAATCTCGCTGAAAAGGCTTGAAAAGTTCAAACCTGCTTAGCATATGGGTGTGCTTGAGAACAGTCGAATGCAGCAGCAGACGGCTCCGTCTTTTTAAGTGTGATGATTGCACTTGTAGGTGATTGAAGGTGATAGTTCTGAATTTATTACGTGATGCCGGTTGTTCACACGTTCTACAGTTTGTGACACCAGAGAGAATATCAACAAAAGGAAAAGTACAAATGCCAATATGTAATTAGAACAAGGAATTTATTTACATACAAATGTGCATAATTAAGTAATTCTACTTAAAAGGTGAAACTGATATATGAGACAGACTCATACAAAGCCAGATATTTCAGCCTTTATTTGTTGTAATAGTGATGATTATGGCTACAGCTGATGAAAATTATAAATTCAAAATCTCAGACAATTAAAATATTGTGAAAAGGTTCAATATTCTAGACTCAGTGTCACACTAATCAGCTAATGAATCTACAACACCTGCAAAGGGTTCCTGAGACTTTAGATGGTCTCTCAGTCTAAGTTGAATTACTGAAATAAATGTAATTTTGCACCATATTCTCATTTTTCCAGTTTCACCTGTAGAACTCTTATTCTGACATGGTAGAGCAACTCACAGACATACGTCTGTTAAATGTCAGTGTCAACTCACCTGATGTTTTATGTTTTGTTCCTTCTAGATACGACGGTTATGGGCGTCTGACCAACATCACTTATCCCACCGGCAGAATAAGCAGCTACCGCTCAGATGCCGACAGCTCGGTCCGCATCCAGACAGAAGGTTCCAACAAAGAGGATATCACAGTCACAACCAACCTGTCTGCTTCTGGAAACTTCTATACACTGTTGCAAGGTAAATGTCTTCATGTGTAGCGCCGAAAGTAAGAATAAACGATTTACTTATTGGATATAAAGAAAATCACAAAAAGCTTTTATTTTGCCAACTTTGGCAGGTTAAAAACTTACTCGTGGTTTTTATCTTAAAGCATGAGAAACAGTATAATATTTGTTCTTTTTGAAATACAATCGATCGTGCAGAGTTTCAGTTGCATGTTGAACATAAGAATAGGCTTCTACCACTATTTCCTGCATTAAACCGCCAAAATAAAATATACGAGGAAACGCTCAGGTCAGAAAAAGCCACACAGATCTATGTCACACAGTAAATTAGCATTTATGGACCCACCCATCTTGGCTTGGTAGAACAAAAGGCTGTGTTGATTTTGCAGCCAGGAGAGAGCAGAGTGCATCTTGGCTAGTCGAAGCTAACAGTTAGCATTAGCAGCTCCACAACATTGCGGAACACGTTCGGGCGTGTGTTATTTGTGGAGATAAAACATTAGCGTTGCATTTTTGTTACCCAAGAAATAAGAACGAACGGAGGCAGTGGAAGAGTCACGTTGCTGTTAGCCAATCAGAGGCACAGTATCTGAATATCATGAATATTAATGAGTAAGACTGCAGATTATCTTGTTTTCTACTCTGGCTGAAACAGGAGCGCCAGAGCTTTTTTTCCACATTAAACGACTCACAAGGCCTTCAATCATTCTAGAAACCACAACAAATGTATTGAAATAACAAGTGTAGGCCGGCTTTAAAATGATGAAACTCATAGAAAGGATAGAGTAGATAGATTCATGTTCTAGACTTTTTTGTAAATTGCTTCAGTTTTGCTCTTGCGTTTCCAGTTAGTTGCACCTGATGGATGAATTATACCATCACTATTATTCTTGACATAGAAGCAGTTTACACCGTGCAATAACTCAATATATAGCTTACATAAATGTTGTGCTCTAACTCTAGCTGTGTCTCAGGAAGGGCAACACGTCCATATTAGAAGCCTCGGGGCTTAATAGTGTCAGGTGGACTGACCTTCTCCGAGACCTGGCTGGGACATGAGCTCACAGGCACCCTGTGGATCAGCCTGGTGGGGTTCAATTTCCCAGCACTGTGGAGTGACTCAGTTTTTCCTGAAACAGGTCAAAAGTATAGTTTTTTTCTGTGGAAACAGCGTCTAGGTAATCAGGGTTGTTGTTGCGACTTCTGGTTAGTTTTATGTTACCAATGGACGTCTACGGTGCAGATATCAAAAACCCTGTTCAGATGGAACTAAACAATGTCAAGTTTTTTAATTATAGTTTAATCAAAGCAGTATTTCTTCCCCCTTTCTTTTTAATAACGTGTGTGGTGTGGTTCCCATTCCTCATAAACAACAAAACATTGATTTTCTGTCATAAAAATAAATCAGAAAACCCGGCGTAGGTGGTCATACAAGATCCTCCAGGAAGTTCGGTGAAAGGATGCTTCAGGAAAGATTTGAACACAACTGAGCGTTTCATTCTCTGGTTTTGGTCCAATCGCTGATTAATAGTTTTGAGCTTTCCAGGGCTAGTTCAGAACCATTTTTGTCTTTTTTTAGATTTCAACATCGCTTCTCTGACTGTAAAATTGCATGAAATACAAAACAGCATCCTCTTGTTTCTCTCTGTTATTTAACAGAGAGGTCATTTTCTTTTTTGACGTTTATTAAGACATATTGTTCAAAAAATGTGTGCCAGAAACTCGACTAATAATCAGTTCACTATGATCTGCTTTGCAAACAGGTGATGACGTGGATTTTTAAGGTTCAGACAGCTGCGCATATGCATATTTTAAATGTTAGCTACCTTTATTTGCTTCATTTTGAGCAGCTACCTTACAGTAAAGATAACGTTAGATCATATCTCTCCCTCCACCCTGAATGTACATTAGTGCGAACTCCCCAACTCAGCAGTATTTCAAGGTTCATTTGGCCTCAGAGGCCTCACGTTGAGAGTGTCTGCTTTGGAGGTCATTGGTCAGCTTCTGAAGTGAGTGTCACCATCATGAAGAGAGATAAGGGCCACTTCAAGGTCAGCCCTACCTACTCAGCCAGTATCTTCCATCATAACGCCTTCAGCATATCTATGTTCAAGTTATGTTTAGATGTTGTTGTTTTTGTGCTGTAAATGAAATTCCAAAGCCACCAGAGCGTGGTAAATCAGCACAAGGAGAAACTAGAGTAATGGTGTTCTTTCCTGTTAATTGAAGTCTACTAACTAGTGTCGAGAAACCATTCATTTTCCACTGGTCCCATTGAGAATATATTACTTCCTGGTCCTTTCACTGTGCTTTACAAGAAGTGGGAGCAAAGCATTCCCTGCTGGATGAGCATAAGATGCTCAGTGGAAACATTATTCACCGGTCATGAACTAGAACATAGGCTGCTGTCACCTTGGGATAGTAATGGACAGGTTCAGATTTATCCCCTGCCTTCTCCGTAGACCATGTTAGGCTAGCAGCTTTGATAGTTTTCATCCTTCAATATCCTCCAGGCTGCAACAGCTGTAAAATCTTTACTTTACTGGTGCTGTGAAACCTCTTACTATTGATCTTTGTTGTCACACACTCAACATTACCGCAGTGGTTCGGTTAAATACTGCTGCTAAAGGCTTTCTTTTTGCTGCGCTGCCATTTTAGATCATTATATTTGTGCATCACTGAGAGGAGTATTAGATTTAGTTCTCTTACATCAGCTCCAAGAAGCTCTAGACTGTTCCTTCCTTCCTAACCCTAATCAGAGCTACTTGTCTTTGTGTCCTCTCTGCATCTTTCAGATCAAGTTCGGAACAGCTACTTTATTGGTTTGGATGGCTCGTTGCGGCTAGTTTTGGCCAATGGTATGGAGGTGTCCTTGTACACTGAGCCGCACCTGCTGGCCGGTACAGTCAACCCCACGGTCAGCAAGAGGAACATCACCCTGGCTATCGACAATGGCCTCAACCTGGTGGAGTGGAGGCAGAGGAAGGAGCAGGCCCGAGGACAAGTCACGGTGTACGGACGCAGATTGAGGGTAAGAATCCCGCTCTGTCCAGACCGACCCATGACCACGCACAAGTTTTCAGCTAGCTACTCATTTCCTGATCTTCTCTTGTGATCAGGTCAAATCCATGTTTGCATTGATGCTGCAAAGGAAACCATAGAGAACATCCCTTATTTATGTTAGCCCTGCCTTAGCCAAAGTCTAGCTAGTACCTCACTTTATAAATGAAGCGCTGTAGACGTCTGATTGGTCAAACAGAACAATCAAGCGTAGGTGTAAACAACCGCATCTCTGCAGCAGAGAACACAAAGGAAACCTTGTTTTATGAAGTCCATACATTCAAAAAATAAATCATAACATCTGGTTTATGTGCACGAGTTACACATTTATTGTCTGATTTAAGTACGCAGCAGCATCCTTCTTAACCGGAGCCAGAAACTGACCCTTTTTATTTCTCTGTGCTTTGTTAACACAAAGCTAACATATATCCAAGCCTTTCTGTAGTAAAAAGCTCTCGCTCTCCTCCACACTTCTGATTTGTGACTCAATTTGGATTGCATTTTTTTATTAATAAAGCTAATAAAGCCTAATAAATACACAAACACACACACTATTGGGGAGTTTGTTGACTGGATGACCAAGCTTTCAAACATTCTGCGATAATAAACATCTGGTCCCACGACGATGACGATACTGTCTTTCTGCAGTGGGAACGGAAGCAGGAAAGACTTGTGCCAAGTAGAACCTTATTGAGCGGTACTACGTAATAAAAAGACGCCATAATGGAGCTCTTCAGAGTTGCCGTTGTGACATTCAAACTGGATAAGCAGCAAGCAGGCTGCTGAGCAAATCCACTTTCTCTAGAACGAGCAGCTGCCTCAGTCCCCCGTTGTTATTGACTCACCAGAGCCTCTTAAGCAAACCCTAATATTAAAGTTTTATCCGCAAGCATGGCATGACAAATGGTTTTATAATGACTGCTGGAGCAAACGCAAGAATCACCATTCACTACAGGCGCAGAGACCTTATCAATTCATCTTATTTATTTATTTACTTGTTTCCCCACTAGCTTTGTTCTCTATTTACTTATTTATACATGACACCCCCTATAATAAACAAAGGAATTCCCAGATGTATGGTACCATTAGGATTGTGGCTAGCATGGCTAACATTAGCGTGTATTTTCCTCTTTTATCTGCACTCGCAAACTTCCTGTTAATACAGCTAGACTCTCACTACTTCTTTTTTTATTTGCACATTTTCTTTTCCTCTGTTGTCAGCCATCAGAATGGATCTGATAGAGTAACTACATGTCCTCGCTCTCCAACCAAACCCAGCTGTTACTTCCAAATCATGTCTTTTTAAAGCAGCGTGACAAATCTCACCTTTCAGGTGTTAAAAATAATGATTCTGCCCAGAATTTGGATACAGTTGCTTGTAAAGTTATTTCTCAGGAAAAAAGTTTTTCCCTTTAAAAGTAATTTTTTTTTTTGACAATTTTTAAAGGTTACTTGAAATTTACCTTGCAATTATAAAAGAACGTTGTCTTCTTTTGGAAAGTTCTGCGTGTAACGGAAACAGATTCAGACCACAGTTGGACGGACGATTAGAATGATATTTAAAGTTTTACATGAAATGCTTCATTTAAAAGATAAAACAGATTTATGTTCACTTAAAACATAAATGCAGCAGTTTGCTAGCCTGGCAAGCCATCCTATATATGTGTATATAGTCTGGCCACAAACCATTGACGTCCCTCAGTCGTGAGGCGGGATCTACGGTTGTCTTTCAAACTGTCAGCACGCAATTGGATAGCGCTAGGACCAATCAGAGTAACGAACAACGTGACGTAATCACAGCGACGGAAAAGCGGGAGGCATTAATGGCGTCTAACATCAATGATTTCTGTCGTTTTTGTATGAAAACACGTGAATATCAGGTGTACTGGGACATTGCACTACTTTGTTTGATAAAAATAAGAAGCCACTAAGTATAGCCGACAGACTTACGCACGTTGGAGTCTAAATAATCCAATGTTGATGACAAAGCCGTTTCAAACGAACGTGGTTCCTGCGTTGCCGCCATGTTGCTTGGGTTCGCCGCCGCATCGCTGACGTCATCGGCTACTCCCGCTCTGTGATTGGCCCAACCAAAACTATAGCGAGCTGTGATTGGACAGCCACAGGCTGCGAGGGTTCCAATGAAGTGTGCCTAGACCAAACTCTGCAAAGCAAGAATTTGGTCTCACCGGATCATAGAGGTTGTAAAAGGACATCAATATTAATAAGCTGTAACATTTTTCTTGTTTTTCTTTGATCTGAATTTAAATCTCCACACTTATATGTTTTTTATTCTTGAGCTGGATCCTGAAAAGCAAAATTAGAACGCGTTTTGAGGCATTTATTACAGTCCCAAACAAAAACATCACACAGCGCTCCTTTTTTATATTCATGTTTCTTTTTGTGCCACTTTGTTTTCGATTGCATACCAATGAACATATTCAAAGTGACGGCGGATTTTCTGTTTTGCCCAAGGATATTTTAATACATCAGCACTTAATCTCCACCATTGAAAATTTAATGAAAATATTACATAAACGGAAATTAATTTGAGGTCAGCATGGTAAAACACATTTTCAGACATTAACAGGTAAAGGGTGATACAACAGGTCTTATTTTAATATGATAAACACCCAATTAAAAGCATCTGAAATGACACGTTGACTACTGATAAATAAAAAATGTCCTTGTGTTGTTTTTTTCTCGGCTGTGTGAAACAAACAGCAACTTTAGTTAAGTTGTCTTCTCCGTTTTCTGGAAGGCAACACGGCTAATGGGGAGGTGCCACTTTGTCTGTCACTGGCTGTTCATTTAATGGCCTTGTCGTCCCTTTTGGAAGTGAAAGCGTCTAATGTATGTTACAGACAATGGCCCCAGGGGTGAGATGGGAAATGGGAGCAGCCCTAATGGCAAGAACAGAGGGGCTGAATAGAGCTGGAGTCATCGAGCGACCTTGAGTGACATGTCAAGTGATATTACGTGGGTGGCTGGGTGAGAGCGTGGTAGTGTCGGGCTGGAGGGTTGTGTGTGTGTGTGTGTGTGTGTGTGTGTAGAGGGTGTATTAGATACAAAACAGAGATGCAGCTCTGACTTCACAGGTCTTCGTTGTTGTGAGTAGAGACGACAGAGGAAAGCAGACCGCTGCTGTCTGAGTGTGTTTCTTTAGCACACAGCTGAACGGCACCAGAATGTGTTTATTGTCCTTTTTTCGGGGGACATTTCCCAGTAGAAAACACTCTGGTTCCTTCTTTTCTTCCGGTCGGCTCAGGGGTCCCCTGAATGAAAAAAATAAATTAATGTAAGTGAACGGGGCTATAAAAGTTATTTTCTGGTCCGCTTTGCCTTACGGCCTGAACCACACACGTTATACTTCAATTTAAATGATAAGTAATTATGTGTGTTTTGACTACTTCTCTCACGTAATTTCAGATTAGCTTGTAAAAATTCGTAGATAAAGACTACAAATCAGAAGTCGCATATATGACATCACAGCAGAACCTCTTGTCCCCAGCGTAGCTGCTTCTTACCACATGACCAGATTTATCGTGGTTTTCTACACGTTTAATGCTCCTTTCATCTTGGAAGAAGGATGCGAAGCTCGCTAAACTCACAGCCATTTTTCTTCTCTTCATGTCTGGTTTGATGACGTATATTTTGTGAGACGAGCATTTGTAGTCCACTACATCTTTTCACAAAAAACCTGAAGTAACTTTTGTCGCCTGTTGAAAATAAGTGCTTTCTTGGCATAAAAATGTATCTTTAAAATTCATGGACATCATATGTGAAATCTATGGCAGGTTTTATCGGCGGATAGACTCCCATTCATTTATTTGGCAGCAGGGGAACCGTGGTCCGGAAGTAGATGGGCGTGACTTACCCCCTACTTCACGCTCGAGGCATCAGCAGCGTGGAACGGTGTACTCGGGAGAGTCTCAGCCATGGAGTGGCTTCTCTGCCATCCTCCTCGCTGAACTCGCGAGATCACAAAATCCCTCAAGACTTCGAATTTCATGGTTTGTTTATGCCGTCTGCCATTAAACCAAAGAGAAGAAGAAGAAGGAAATCACGTTTGATATCATATATAATGTTGATTCTCTCCACTGCCAGGATTAGAGAAATGAAAAACACTCCGCTACACTTCTTGAAGGATGCTGGGAGTAAATAAGCCGTTAGGTCACACGTATAGACGTAATCTACATGGATATGAAATTGCATTGCTGCAATAGTCTTTTATTTTGAAAATTACTGGATGTTTTACACTGAAACCCTGTGTGATTTCCTGTCTAGTCCTATGTTAACTGCGGAAATTGACGTGTCTCAGAAGCGGCTTGCGGCAAAACTAGAACCAAGAGCCTATCTAAGAAAATTCTCTGAAACTGTTCGCACTGCGGCCGGTTTGGATCAACCCCACAAACTATAATGGTTTCTATTTGAAGCAGCGACGTTCTGCTGCCGTTCCACGCTGCTGATGCCTCCAGTGTGAAGTAGGCTTTATTTGTCAAGCTCTCCTCCTCTCATCATTTACATTCACGAGGCACACCGACTGCACCCCTCACTGGTAACAACCCCTCCTCTTAGTTTGAGCAGTTGGTTAATTTACAGTATTGAGGGAACCCTCGTGGCTGCCGCTGCTGCACCGTAGCAAGGCTCTTTATGCACTTCATCACTGAATACAAACCAAAAGGCAGAGCTGATATCAGATCTATCTGTGTAAACGTATCACGAGTGTGTTTGTTCAGAAAAACGATGAAATAAAACCAAAGAATGTGTTTTCTTTTAAAGCTGTAAGAGGAACTGCATTTGAGGAAAACAGTTGCTGAACTGAATTAATCACAACAAAAACCACAATAAAGGCATTTTTGTAGGATGATAAATTGAGATTGTCACTTGACACAAAAAATCTTTGATATTGATTGTTGAATAAGTCATTGCTGTGATGTTTCATGCAGAGAACAGTTTGAAATCTATCAGTGAAAGTCTAGCGTGCTGCAAAACTCCCTTCTTTGTTCCCACACACCTACTTTCTTTGAGATATTTCCTTTAGAGGTGACGTCCAATTTGAAATTATTCCCCTTGAGTGGGTTTCCATTCTCACGGGATTCTGAGATAACTGCTGTCAGACTTCTCTTCTGCCTATGTAAGACGAGTCTTTGGCGAGACATCTCCTGACTTCTGAAACTTTTCTGAACTTAAATCAGACCTTTGTTCTCTAAAATAGTCTAAAACACTGTTTCTGACAAAAAAAACTATCATTTTGTGAATTCTTGCACATATTTAAATGAAAAAAGAAAGACAAACAGCAGCGGGATTCTTTTGTGCTGAATTTGCTCGGGTCGCTCTAAATGTCCACGGATTCCTGCTGCTAGCGACTCTCATGGTTTTTACTTAAAGTAATCCTCTCATTTGGGTATCGGTGGCATTAATTGCCTCTGGTGTAATTGTCCCTTCACAGATGAGAGACCTAAGCGTGCTTTTCTCAATGTGAGATTGAAAAGTGAGGTTCCTCGACAAGCCCCGCCTGACCTGCTCAGCGGGATGGATCGGGAAATTAGCCAGAAGCAGTTCCCCGAGCCGCTGGCGCTTTTAATCCTTAGCGGGCATTTTATTAAGCTAAATTAAAAAAAGACCTCAACTTTGAACATTATTAAGAGGAAAATGTGTTACATAATAAATAAGTAAATACATTACAGTAGGAAACTTTCTTCATGACTAACAAATGTGTAAAGCAACGATTTGGATACAGAGAGCATTTCCTGTCTTATAAGTATCCATGTACAGAGGCACTTTATGGTAATAGATGAAATTCATATTGATCTTCTTGCTTACAGCAAGAGGAGCTGCCCACTAATATCGACACTCCTCAGAGCAGATATCCTTCAGGTTAGAGCACGGAGAAGTCAGGAGGTTATTGTTCTCAGCTTCAGCATCACCTGAACGGTGTTCCTCAACAGAGTCGTCTCTGATCTTTTGCAATTTGCAGAAATTGCTGCAAAAATAAGATCAAAGTTGTTGTTTTTTAGTAAGCATTGCAAATTGATTTAATGATGAATGTGTTTGTAATGTGTCTTGCATGCAATGGAACACTCCCAGATTGCCTGCAGAAGCAAACGAACAAGTGTGACAGTTCCTACGTTTTCATTACTTCTGCAGCTCAAAATTAAGAAGGAAGGAAAAAAATCATCTCTTTGTGATTAACATGTTCTCTTCTCCTAAAAGCACTAACCCAGTTAATCTCCTGCTTCTTCTCCCACAGGTTCATAACAGAAACCTCCTTTCACTGGACTTTGATCGAATCACCAGGACAGAAAAGGTCTACGATGACCACAGGAAGTTCACGTTACGGATCCACTACGATCACGCTGGCCGACCCACCCTTTGGGCGCCGAGCAGTCGTCTGAACGGAGTCAATGTCACGTACTCCCCTGGGGGGCACGTGGCAGGTATCCAAAGAGGGACCATGTCCGTACGCATGGAGTACGACCAGAACGGAAGAATAACCTCCCAGATATTTGCCGATGGTAAATCTTGGAGCTACACTTATCTCGAAAAGGTATTTAAGCTTTATTGATGAATGAACTGTTCAAATATAGAAATGTAATAGAGACGTGTCGAGATCACAGCGCGTTTGTTCAAGAAACTTGATGTTGGACTTTAAAATGAACTCGCATCGAATTCTCCAGATAGGTTTGCGCTGCACACAGTCAGCGACGGGAGCACAAATATCAGCTAAAACATAATTAAAAGTGCCTGGTGCAAGGCAGACACCATTCTCTGTTACCGTCGTCTGACAGCAAAGTTCACCCAGAAATAGCTCTGATGAAAAGAACAGCAAGCAGCGTCGCTTTCCGCTCGCTAATTGAAGGCACGGTTGTGGGGGAAGTAAAGAGCTGTTTTTCTCTAGCTTAGAAAAATTTGATAAAACCAGCAGTAAGTCAACCTTTTTAATGATTTTTTAAGCAGCTTGATGAGACAACCTCAGACTTGTTATAAAGGTCTTTATTATTTAAAAAGAAAAACAGATTTGCGTGTTTTAAAGTTAGTCCCCTCATGCTGCTGACATCAAAAAGTCTCCCAGAAGATATCTTTTTTCGTTTTTCGTTAGAAGAATATAAACATCTTCTGTTTCAAGTTGGAAACTAGATCTGATGTTACTCAGCCGTGCATGAAAGAATATGTTAAAGCTTTTGACATGTTTCATGTCTTTTCTGTGTTTTATTTCTATTTTCAGCTTAGTAGCAGCATCATGTTTATCTTGAGAGTACAGCTTCTGATTAGAATCCGTCTCCTCTTTTCTCTACAGTCCATGGTTCTGCTGCTCTACAGTCAGAGGCAGTATATCTTTGAGTTTGACAAAAATGATCGACTCAGTTCTGTGACCATGCCCAACGTAGCGAGGCACACCTTAGAGACTTCCCGCTCTATTGGCTACTACAGAAACACCTACCGACCTCCTGAAGGGAATGCATCAGTGCTGCAGGACTACAGCGAAGACGGACAGCTGCTGCAGACCACCCACCTGGGCACAGGCCGCAGGGTGACCTACAAATATGGAAAGCTGTCCAAGCTGCTGGAGATCCTCTACGACACCACGCGCATTGGTTTCTCCTACGACGAGATGGCAGGCATGTTGAAGACCGTTAACCTGCAGAGTGAAGGCTTCACCTGCACGATCCGCTACCGGCAGATCGGCCCACTGATTGACAGGCAGATCTTCAGATTCAGCGAGGAGGGCATGGTCAACGCCAGGTTTGACTATGTCTATGACAACAGTTTTCGAGTCACCAGCATGCAGGCAGTCATCAATGAAACCCCATTGCCGATAGACTTGTATCGCTACGATGATGTGTCGGGGAAAACCGAGCAGTTTGGCAAATTTGGTGTCATCTATTATGACATAAACCAAATTATAACCACGGCAGTGATGACCCACACGAAGCACTTTGATGCCTACGGTCGAGTGAAGGAGGTCCAGTATGAGATTTTTCGTTCGCTCATGTACTGGATGATGGTGCAGTATGACAACATGGGCCGCGTGGTGGCCAAGGAGCTAAAAGTTGGACCTTATGCCAACACCACACGCTACACCTACGAGTATGACGCTGATGGTCAACTCCAGGTGGTCTCCATCAATGACAAGCCTTTGTGGAGGTACAGCTATGACCTCAATGGCAACTTGCACCTCCTCAGTCCTGGAAACAGTGCACGCCTCACACCTCTACGTTACGATATCAGAGACCGCATCACTCGTTTGGGGGATGTCCAGTACAGGATGGATGAGGATGGTTTTCTTAAGCAGCGAGGGAATGACTACTTTGAGTACAACTCAGCCGGACTGTTGATTAAGGTGTACAACAAAGCTAGTGGATGGAGTATCAAATACCGCTACGATGGCCTGGGCCGGAGGGTGTCCAGTAGAAGCAGCACAGGCCACCATCTGCAATTCTTTTATGCCGACTTGTCTAGCCCAACGCGGGTCACTCACATGTACAATCACTCTAGCTCAGAGATCGCATCACTGTACTATGATCTGCAAGGTCACCTGTTTGCCATGGAGCTAAGCAGTGGGGATGAGTTTTACGTGGCGTGCGATAACATCGGCACACCTCTGGCTGTCTTCAGTGGTTCGGGCCTCATGATCAAGCAGATCCTTTATACTGCATTTGGAGAGATTTACCTGGACACCAATCCCAGCCTGCAGCTCATCATCGGCTACCTGGGAGGACTTTACGAGCCTCTAAGTAAACTGGTCCACATGGGCCGTCGGGATTACGATGTCCTCGCTGGCCGCTGGACAACTCCAAACCATGACATCTGGAAACGTCTGAACAGCAACCACATCGTGCCCTTCAATCTGTACATGTTTAAGAGCAACAGTCCTCTCAGCAACAACGAGGAGACGAAGTGCTACATGACAGGTGAGTTCTCCCAGTACTCCGAAGATTTAGGGAGAATAAATAATTGACTTTAGGAGAAAAACAGCCCACATAAATGGTAAATGACCCGCCTTTCAGAGTCAGAGGACTCCAAAGTGCTTTACATTACAGTGTATCATTCATCCATTCACACACACATTCACACTCTGGTGGTGATGAGCTACAATGTAGCCACAGCTGCCCTGGGGCACACTAACAGAGGCGAGGCTTGTACACAGGTCCCTCCGACCACCACCAGCAGGCAAAGGAGGGTGAAGTGTCTTGCCCAAGGATTGGCATTGATACGGCAACCTTCTGATCCACTCTACCCCCTAAGCTACTACTGCCACCTGGCTTCACATCTTTGGGGGCGATGGTGGCAGAGGAGTTAAGTGGACATCCCCGCAATCGGAAGGTCGCAGGTTCGCGTCCCGCTCAGTCTGTCGCTGTCGTTGTGTCCTTGGGCAAGACACTTAATCCAACTTGCCTGTGCTGGTGGTGGTCAGAGGGGCCGATGGCGCAGAATGACAGCCTCGCCTCTGTCAGACCGCCCCAGGGCGGCTGTGGCTACATAGTAGCTCACCATCATCAGCAGCGTGTGAATGTGAGAGTGAATGAATAATGGAAAGCGCTTTGGGTGCCTTGAAAAGCGCTTTATAAACCCAATCCATTATTATTATTATTATTATCTGTTATACAGATACAACAAGAGTCATAACCAAAAGTAATGATCATTCAAAAGCCTTAAACTTCTACATGTGTTCATTTTACATTTTAGATTTCCTAGAGAATAATATCAACAAAGTAATGTTATGGTCGTTATTAGGGGTTTGTAATGGCAAGAGTGTGACGATACGATGTATATCGCATTCCAAGGGAGACAATACGATGTATTGCGATACTAAAAGCTAAACGATATTTGAAACTTTTAAGACTGAATTAAATGAGAAAACTCAGGTCAGACGCTTCCGGGACACATTTAATTTTATCACGAGATTTCATTCTTCCATCAGAATGAAGGCGGTAAAAACTGCTGCCACCTAGCAGTCGGAGTTTGAATTGCGCCACATAAAAGAAATACAGTAAATGCTTGCATGTAAATTCTCAATAAAAAATGCTTTGCGTTTAAATAATGATTCAGTATTGTGAAATATTGTGATATTTTCTTACATCCCTAGTAATTATCATCATTTTTAAAAACCTTTTGGCTTCATATATTTTCCCTAAGGGGATTTAAAATAATGAAAACTACTACTACTTTAACAGCTATGCATTATTATTACTTAGCAGGAACTTCCAGTGATTCCAGTTGAAAGTATGCAGAGAGCAGCTTTTTTGTCATTGTTTACAAAGATTTAGAAATTACATTTTCTATTAAAACTCTGAAATGAGTTTTCTAAAACGACAAAGAGCTCATTTAACAGAGAAGCAATCACAAAACCCAAACCATTATTTTTGTGTGTTTTTATTCTACAAACAACCGTCAGTTGAAAATAAAGACCTTTCCAAAATTGAATTGCAAGGTAGGTTTTTAGAGCCTCCTTACTGAGATTGTGTGTGTGCATCTATTTATTCTTGTGCATGAGCCCAGTGGCTATCATTTTGAAAGTGCTCAAAGGGAGCAGCGCTTTATGGCAAAGCCCACTCTGTTGTTGAACACTCAGATCCTTCCCAGATCCTTCTGTGTTCTTTGTGGGAGAAGGTAAATGGCAGCGAGAGCGCCGCGGTGGGGAAGGAGAGCACAATGGAGCCATAGAAACCACAGCCAGGGCTGGCTGGTTCAGCTTCTGCTGCTGCAAAAGAAAAAAATGACACCGTTAATGATATTCGGTAAATAATCCGTCCCAGTCGGGTTCCTTTCAAAAACGGGTCATTTTATTCCCTGCATGCGTTCTACCTCGTATTATTTAATTTTATACACGATGGCTTTGGAGTAAAATGATGTTTTTACCTGTAGACAATACTGAGGGGTAAAATTAGCCTCTTTTCAAGTTACAGCTAGCCTTCAACTTCTTTGTGTTCCGCAAAATGCTTTAACTACCCTCCAATCAGAGCGGGCTCCAGCATTAGAAGCTCTGAATGCTAAACGCTCGTAGACACTCTGCAGCGAGTCCCTCGATTGTGATTGATGGCACTGACATTTAAATTCCATTCGCCAAATTACTGGGGTCCTTTGGTTGTCCTCAAACACATTCTTGTTTAAAGAAGCTTTGTTGGGTGCCTCAATGTGGCAGTGCCAATTTGTGACAAACTCACCCCCCCCACACACACACACATCCACGTGTCGAAGCAGTGATTCTGCTGTCAGTAATAAGAGCTTGAGACGAATAGCTCCGATCGAGCAGGTTTTGATTCCTGACGTGTTTACGAGCATCTCGATGATCCTTCGAGTTATTGGCGGTGAACGGCAGCAGCTCGTACGACCACGGCGTCTCTTAGACAAACCGCATTATCATGATTATATGGATTTGAATCTCAGAGATGTCACTTTCATCTTCCAGCATCTCATTAGAAAAATATTACTGCAGAGGAACCCGCCGAGCATTAAAAATATCTTCTGTCGAAGTCTCTGGTGACACGAAATTACAGTTCATAATTAGCAGCTGAGGCTTTTAAGTGTTGTTTCTGGGATCCAGCTGCGTGTCATTAGTGTGGCATCTGCAGGAGTGGACATGAATCATCACCGCCATCTCAAGTATTTAGGAAAGCTCATCCACTCCTGCAAACAAATCAAGTGCTGCCCCTGACTGAGTAGTTTCAGCCACTTAAACCACAAAACACCGACTGATCAGATTTTAAAATTGAAATCACCAGACTCTGTCGCAGTTCGTCTAAATGTTTCAACCCCTTTTTCCTGCAGATGTGAACAGCTGGTTGGTGACGTTCGGCTTCCAGCTGTACAACGTCATCCCCGGCTATCGTAAACCCAACACAGAGAGCATGGAGCCGTCCTACGAGCTGGTCCGCACTCAGATCAAGACCCAGGAGTGGGACAGCACCAAGGTAGTCACTCGCCGATATCAGCTTTCACCCTTCTACTTCTGTCCCCTTTCCCTTTCAGCACCATTAGCAAATAGGCGTGCTTTGTGAAGCCAGATTCCCAGAGGAGCTGCCAGCGATCACGCCGAACACAGCCCAGCGAGCCAGGTCTCTGCCCCTTATCCCCATCTTGGGGAATGGGGTCAGGCTAAACAGCTCTTGTAATTGTTCTGCCATTAGGGAAATTCACTCTTCATTCTCCCCACCACTGACCATTGATTTCATCTCAGTTTTACACTACTGGCCAAGGTCTAAGAAGCAGCAGACATGCTCTGACTCCCGCTTGTATCAGCCCTTTTAAGTCGCCCCCAACTCACATGAATTATTAAGAAGGCCACTGTTGTTTTCATGGGTTTTTGTTACAGCGAGACAAGTGAATGGCACCCGTCGGGAGGGTGGATATGTGTAGCATGACACTTTAGCTGCTACTTTAACACAGAGGGGACTTGTTGGTACAGAAAGTGTCTTTATTTGTAAGCCTGGAAGCATCTGGGATGATACGATACAAGTTTATCCGTGAGTCTGACCTCTGGCCTGAGCGACCAAACCAGTCCACCGCTGCTTGAGAAGTAGAACTATTATGCCTTTTTAAAATGTGAAATGAGGGGTTATTCTCCATGACCCCTGATGAATACCGCGCCATATGCCCACTAGCCTGGCAAGCCATCCTATATATGTGAATATATAGTCTGGCCACGAACCATTGATGGCCCTCAGTCGTGAGGCGGGATCTACGGTTGTCTTTCAAAATGTCAGCACGCAATTGGATAGCGCTAGGACCAATCAGAGTAACGAACAACGTGACGTAATCACAGTGATGGAAAAGCGGGAGGCATTAATGGCGTCTAACATCAATGATTTCTGTCGTTTTTGTATGAAAAACATGCGAATATCAGGTGTACTGGGACATTGCACTACTTTGTTTGATAAAAATAAGAAGCTGCTAAGTATATCAGACAGACTTACGCACGTTGGAGTCTAAATAATCCAATGTTGATGACAAAGCCGTTTCAAACGAACGTGGTTCCTGCGTTGCCGCCATGTTGCTTGGGTTCGCGGCCGCAGCGCTGACGTCATCGGCTACTCCCGCTCTGTGATTGGCCCAAAATATAGAGCGCTGTGATTGGCCCAACCAAAACTATAGCGAGCTGTGATTGGACAGCCACAGGCTGCGAGGGTTCCTATGAAGCGTGCCTAGACCAAACTCTGCAAAGCAAGAATTTAGTCTAGGTCATTAGGCTAGATGCCCACAGGTTTCCCTGCATTATTATTGTCTGCTGCCACAAGCCAAAAAGACAGGCTATGATTTTAGCAAACTAGCTCATTAACCATTGGATTAATCCCAATGGAAACGCCATTGATTCATATTTGAGTCGACATGATGGTCGCCACGGCTAGTCAACATTAGCAAACAGAAAAATGGATACAATTCAGTCACTTGTATAGATATTGACCAGGAATGTTGTGGGGTGGAAGCTGGGAGCATACTCTGAGCACTCATAGCTCATGCAAGACTTTAGTTTCAAACTTAGCCATTAAATCAATAATTTGCAATTCCCTGTTAAGCCCGGTACACACTGTGGGTTTTTCGGCTGTCACAAAGGACAGCTTCAGTGCTGACTCTAGAGAGATGGCAAACTACACGTCCCGAGATTTCAGTGAGCCAACCTGCACGATGTTTCTCTCTAGGAGGACATGCCTACCACATGAGCATGCTCGCCAAAATTCATGTTCCTAAAAGCCGACAGATACCCAAGTGCTAACACTTCTTCTATTACACTTCAAACCAAATTCCAAAAAGGAGCGGTCCACAAGTTCTTACATGTAGCCTCCATTGTTGCTAATATGGATTGTGCTACTCTCACGTTGTACCCTCGTCACTCCCTGGGTGTATTTTCATTGGTCGATTGCAGACCAGAGTCGTAGGTTTTCTGACGGGGCTGAATTTGGTCATGAGAGTGCTCTATAGCCGGTCTCAATGCACGGCCACAGACCTCACGTTCACCATTTTTTGTCACGACTCTGTTAAAGGCACACTTGGCAGTTTTGGCTTGCTTTTAGCACCCCCTAGTGTCCTGTTAGTTAGATATAATCGCTTTTTTAAATCTTTTAGAGCCGATCCATTTCAAAAATGGCTTTAAGCTGAAGTTTGGTGGTGTTGTAGCTACAGGTCATAGTTATTTTATAAGGACTTCACATTGCACCATATCTTTACTCAAGACATTAGTAATAACTGTTGCAGTCAACTCTTGGTGCAATATCTCAGGAACCACTGCGAGAATTTAAATAAACAATTTTCACTGAATAAACATCTATGATTTGCTCCTGGAGTCGGTGTAAAAAAATGGAATGAAGCTCTTTAACTCAATCAATTTTACAAATATTTATCTGCCGTTTCATGTGTTTGTATCTGAGAGCCATGAGCTCATTGCAATATTGAGCTTCTAAGATTTGACCAAAACAAACAACGCCATCAGTTTGCAACAAAACCTTTTTTTGAATCAGCGTGTAATTTGCATTCCTTCAAGGAACTCCAGGCTTTTATTTTATTATTTTAAAATTTGTTGATGATTTTTATTGAAACTGAATCCAGAATTAATGAATTTCTACCAGTAACCTGCAAAAAACTGTTATTTTTTTATTCAATTGTTTAAATAGAAAGCCACAGGCACACAGCTGCTCTCTAAAGTGCATTATTTAAAGAAGTGTCTGTGTGACTTGGCACATCAAAGTGCTGTTGCTAATTACACAGGAAATTAAATGCGTTTGAGTCTGCACAGGCATTTTCACACGGCATGCATGCATAGTGTAAGAGCATGAAGGTAGAAATCCCAGTTATGTTCTCATCTAGCACAGTCTGCTGTGGAAGGATTACCGTCAAAGCCCCTGAGACTGACTCATACGTGCTGGCAAGCCACAGAAATCTCTGAACTCCACAAAGGTTTCAGACTACAAAGGAGACGCAGCACTGCAAATATTTCACTGAACTCCAGAAATGCATTACAGCTATTTTTAGTTTAGATTGTTTTGTAGTTGTTTGGATGGAACAGGGTTGTTTTGAAGGAAAACTCTTTTAGTTGTATCGTTTTGATTCTAAATATGACTTAAGATTCACCGGTCAGTCAGGTGTTGGGTCAGGTTCCAGTTTGGGAGGAAAGTCACCTGGATTTCATGTTTTTCCATCAGTTTATTGGAAGTACACTTGATAAAACTTAAAGCCACACTAAGCAACTTCATATTTTTAAATCATGTTCCTGAGCCAGTATGTGCTAAAATGACCCTTTACAGGGTGAATGAAATGTCACTCAGACCCCCAGAATACCGCACTTACAACTTCAGAGTGGCGGCCCGGTTCCTGTTGGATTTAGTAAAGTGGAGCTGACATGCCTGGCGCTGCAGTCTGCTTCCAGCATGTTTCCTGCATGTTTTAGATCAAGAACACAGCTGATTTGTTTGATTTAGTGATGAACCACTCCTGTAGACACTAATGAAGGCTGAGGAGACATTTCAGCAGTTAGATTAAGGTGTTAAAAAGATGATCACACAGCGAGGAGATGAGTTTCACTTTTGGTACTAATAACAGACACTAGGGGGTGCTAAAAGCAAACCAAAACTACCAAGTATCCCTTTAAAGCAGTGGTACTCACTCCTGGTCCTGGAGGGCCGGTATCCAGCAGGTTTTAGTTTAAACTCTGCTTCAACACACCTGATTTCAATCAGCAGGTAATTAACAGGCTTCTGCAGAGCCTGATGAGCTGCTGCACAGGTGATTCAACCACTGAATCAAGGAGTTGGAGCAGAGAAACAAGGAAAACATGCTGGATACCGGCTCTCCAGGACCAGGAGTGAGTACCACTGCTTTAAAGGAAACCAGAAATCTTGAGCTCTTTTCAGAGAGCACCACCTAGAGGCGGAGAAATGTATTGCACCTTTAAACCAGTCTCCTGTTTCTGTGATACAGCTAGAAGCCACGCCTCTCATTTGCGAAAACGCACCTAGAAGAAGCAGGCACTTGTGAAATCTGTATTTTTTGTGGCTGTGAAGGCGGGTGTAGCTGCTCAGTCTAGGTACGTTCACAAGCGTGTATGCACGCTCTGTGATTGACATCTGTACAGATGTTGAGCGGTGCTCAATTAGAATTGCATGGGACTCTGTGCAACAGGGGGGCGTGCTTAGCAAACAAATGTATGTGTTACCTTCATTATATCACAGTAAAGGGTAAGACGATGACTCACGGGTTTCTAAAAAATCATACATAATTCCTGAAAAGCCCAGCTTTCTGCTTTAAGCTGGTGATTTTTAGGTTTATCTGCAAACCAATCGCTTTATTTATTTAGTCAGAAAAGCCCATCGTGGATTTAAAGAACTTTCGAATGTCAAGCTTAAAGCTTGTTTTGTGCTTCTGACGAAGCTTTTCCCTGCAGCACACCTCTACAGCAGCTTCTGCACATGAAAAGATTGAGATAATTAATCCTGGTTTTGTTTACGAGCTAGCCGGGGAGTGATGTTCTGATCCAGAATCCCTCCTTTTGATTTGCTGCTCTGAGATGGTTAAGACCACGTTGATCCTCACTGCAAACAGCCAGATCAGCCCAGTAAAGTAGAGGCTGCTTCTGCCAATCAATACAACTTCTAAACATGCTTTCCATCTCTACCTTGGCATTTCATCTTATTGTCTTCAGAACAAAAAAAGAATACCTTCTTTTCCATCTCTGTCTATTTAAGTCCCTTGTTTTGACACGCTGCTCGGTCCACACACAGATTGAAAAATGCCGTGAGGGGCCAGACAGATGAGGCCTGCGATGTGCAGGGCTTGATTTCTCATTCAGGCTTGTGCTGGAGGCTGATTGCACCCCCTGCTGCGTGAATGATGCCACTCTGAGTTTCCCGGGAGGCGGTTTTCAGAGAGGCGGGGGTTGAGAACATTGCTCTCTCTCTCTCCCCCCACAGCCCGTGGAACAGCTGACCGGGTCACACGCTGGCACAGTAAACAAACACAGTGGCACTGTGTGAAGTACCCCCCCCCCCAGGCCATGGCTCCAGAGGATCCCCGCAGCACATCCACCCGCCCTCCGCTTTCATACGTCTCGTTTTCATCCAGGATCTGATGCGGTGTCACGTCAGAGAACAGTCAGCCGTGCTGGCGTGTGCGGAGCGGTCCGCGACCCCCCCCCCCCCCCCCCCCCCCCCCCCCCCAGCTCCCCCGGCCCGTAGCCACCATCTAACTGAGTCAGGATTAGAAAACTGTCACGAAGACTTTGAACGCAGTGGCTTGATGAAAACTCCTCGCGCCGCTCAGAGCCTCATTTCTCCAGTGATGACTTGAAGGCGCAGTATTTCAGAGCCTTTTGGTTGTTGCTCTGATGCTCTCAGGCAACCGCCTCATTGTTTGCTGGCCAGCTTCCATTTCATATCATCCACTTCATTTTAACATCTTCCTCCCTTTTTCAAGAGCATTTGTTGTCAAGTAGCATTAGGAGAGGGAGCTAAGTCTGGCTGAAGGGTAACGCGGTCTCTCTTTTGATCCCTTGCAGAGTGAGTTATGCTGTATACACTAGTTACCAACAAACTTCTGTTTCACATTTGGCCCAGCAGGCCTGTCAGAAGCCTGTAATTTCACCCTTTTTCAAATCTTTTCGCCTGTCGTAAATAATCAGAGATTTGCTCCTAGTGAAAACACGTCTACTCCCAACGTGTCTGGTGCGTTCGCGGCTTCGGAACGTCGTGGATTTTCATTAATACAAATAAAACTGTTTTATTTGTATTAACTGTAACAGCGAGTTAAAATCAATACAGATTGTTTTGCATTTCCTGTTTTTTTTTTAGTTTTCTCATGTCAAACCAACCAGTTTTACTTTCACATCCAGAAAGAGCGTGTGAAATGTTTGAAGTGTCAGTAACGTAGCATGGGTTTTACTTTTCAAAATAAAGCACCTGAGAGCTGACAGTGCTGCAGAGGAGAATACAGCTTTAACACGTTTGGTAAATATTAGCAACGATGCATTCATGCACGCCGCTGTCATTTTAATCGGTTGCATTTCTCTGTTTTTCAGTCTTTGCTGGGCGTTCAGTGTGAGGTTCAGAGGCAGCTGAAGGCCTTCGTGAAGCTGGAGCGCTTCGGCCAAATCTACAGAGCCAAGAGCGCCGGGTGTCCTCAGGCTGAAGACAAGAAGATCTTTGCCTCAGGTGGCTCCATCTTCGGGAAGGGGGTGAAGTTCGCCATCCGAGAGGGTCGCATCAGCACGGACATCATCAGCTTGGCCAACGAGGACGGGCGCCGCATGGCCGCCGTTCTGGACGACGCGTTCTACCTTGAAAACCTTCACTTCACCATCGCAGGAATGGATTCCCACTACTTTGTCAAGCTGGGCTCGGTGGAGGGAGACCTGGCCCTCATCGGCATGACGGTGGGCCGGCGCACGCTGGAAAACGGCGTCAACGTCACCGTGTCTCAGGTCAACACCGTGCTAAACGGCAGGACTAGGCGCATCACCGACATCCAGCTGCAGTACGGCGCGCTGTTTCTGAACACGCGTTACGGAAGCAGCGTGGACGAGGAGAAGGTCCGAGTGCTGGAGCTGGCTCGGCAGAGGGCTGTCGGTCAGGCTTGGGCCCGGGAGCGCCAGAGACTGAGGGACGGAGAGGAGGGTTCACGGACCTGGACCGAGGGAGAGAAGCAGCAGCTCTTGGGCTCGGGGAAGGCGCAAGGCTACGATGGATACTACGTAGTTTCGGTTGACCAGTACCCCGAGCTGGCGGACAGCGTCAACAACATTCACTTCATGAGACAGAGCGAAATGGGCCGAAGGTGACATGAACACGAGGCGTTCGAGTGACTGACTCCGATGTAGGAAATGGGACTTCTTGCCAAAGACAGTTGTGTACATGACCACTTTTTCTTTCTTTGACTGTGCTCAACGTTTTTTTACTCTACAGTGAAAAGAAAACAAAAATAGTTGCAGACAGTTGCACTGTATTAACGAAAGAGTGCCCTTCTCCTTCTGAAGATTCTTTACCAGTCTTTGCCCTCCAAGTGCGGCTGCTAGAGGATGAATATTTGTGATGTCTTGTGACTCCATTTCCTCATCCCTGTTGGTGATTCTGTTCAAAGGAATCCAAGAGGAGTTTTGGTAATGCATTACGTTCCCTGGCTCGCTCCGCTGCCAGACTTGCAGATTGTTATTCACGAGCTTGCTCCATTCTGCCTTTTTCTGCGCCTCAGCCAAGGAGATTCCATCTCTTTTAATCATTTCTTTTTTATACTTGAAACCCTCATAGCCCCCGTCATCCATAAATAACGAGAGAGATTTCTGTCGGCGGTAAAGTCCTTCATCAGAACCGCGGCTGAACGTGTCAGAGCACCTTCATTTGTGTGATGTCTCGTAATTTTATAAGAGGAGGCTTTATACCCACATGTGGTTTGACTCGGAAGGCTTCGGCGAACCCCGACTGTGCGCGTCGGTCTTTTTCATCGACAACAAAATTAGTGAAAATCGCATAATTAAGCCTAAATTGTATAATGAAGCCAACAAAGGCGTGTGAGGTCTGCTCGGGTTTTATCTGCTTATTTTAAACCACATTTCTTTTTTTTCTAATGAAGAAAACATTCTGCTTTTATTTGGCTGTGGTCAAACAACTCGGTTTTAAAAGTCCGTCAGACCCTGTAAGAAAATACTGTGGATTTATCGTCTGTATTAAACAACAAAATGTATTTTCTGGGAATGGTTTGAGTCATCTTTTGGTTTGGTTTTATAAATAGCTATATGAATTAACAGTATAACAAATGTGAATTAAGAGAAATGTGAATTCTTGTCCCTTTTATTGTAAATCGTTGTACTTGAACATTTCTTAAAGGGTGTTTGAAGACATGGAATAAACTAAGAAGGTGGTTTTACGTCCATGATTACTGTGCATTTCATTAGACTCACTGCGTTTGACTGTTTTCGGTTCCTCACTTATCGTTTATCAGTAGGTCAGTATTCCACAACACGGTGTCCGATCAAATTAGGCTTCGTTTCAGTTTAACTAGAAAGAAAGGTGAACTCATGCTTCATATGCATAGTGGCTGCTGAGATAAATGGGCTTTGCGTTGTGTTGTGGATGTGATGAAAGATACAAATTGCCTTTTCCCTAAGGGCTGCCCTCAGGTCAGCATCGAAAGTGCTTTCTTTCACCAGAATAGGGCTCCACTTGGTTGGTGGAAATGCATTTGACCCGCAGGTGTACCAGCTCCAATTTTACAGACTAAAGGTTGTCTATACACACCAACTTCAGAAATAACCCTCATGGACACTTTCTGGCTCTCGTGCATCTGTGACCCCTCCCCCTCCCTCGTGGATTCTGCAAAAGGACAATTTAATTCAGCTCATTGGAAGAAAAAATGTGTGAAAACTCAAGACTATTTTGAAAAATTGTGACATTGATTTGACTTCTGGTACCTTTTTTGTGAACTATGCCAAGCCATTGCACACCCTGACTGTCATTTTCACCATCAAACACAAGAACTTGTCTGTGTGTGTCGGGGAGGTGACAGCAAGGCTGAGTGTCTCAATCTGTACAAACGTAAACAGATTTCTTTTCCTTTCTGGTCGATTCAGTGGTGTTTTGTTTTCAGAAACAATATGTATGTCCAGCATAATATGAATGAAGGATATTTGCATTGTGGAATATTGCACTGATAACCGTTGCGTCATAAGACTGATCTTTTTCTAAAGTTTTGGACTCATTTTGAGTTTGGGTTTGTTCTCAACACTGTGTTTTTAGCGCTTCTCTTTGACTGTAAATATGACGACATCAAAGTAAGCTGTAAATAAAATGCAAATGTAGATACCTCTTAGAGCTACATCGGTGACCCTGTGTAGTCTTAAGGTAGAAAAAATAAAGGGAATATTTTGTGTTTACGTTTTGCGTTCTGATTTATATATTTTGTGTAACATTTTTAAAAAATTCTGTTAGGATTTCATTACAAAAGTGTTATATATTCAAATTTAATACAACAATTACAATATGTAAGAATCTTCCAGTGAAATAATCTAAAACAGTCTAATGTTTCAGTCATGTTAGAAGGAAGGTTGCATTGAAACATTCTCTTCTCAGCCGGCTGGGGGGTTGTCAGTTTGGTCAAAAAGGGACGTAGTCACTGTTTACAACATGTGAGCCCGTGCTTGCCGAGTGCGTCAAGCTAACGCTGCAACGGCATTTGTAATTTAACACCAACATGCACAAAACTCCAGAGAACCAAAGCCAGTAAACAGGAGCGACCCAGAAGTTATTTCTTGTAACCCTCGGGTAAAGAAGGCTAAAGACTTACGTTCAGCTAGGGCTGGGCAATAAATCGAAAATTTATCGTTAGTGAAATTTCGGACTTTTATCAATATCGTTTTTCCCATGTCAATAAATTCAGTAATAAAAAAATGAAAAGATGTGTGTAGGTTGGCGACGTTCATGTTCCTTTTAGAAGCTGTAGCACCTCGAGTCACATGACAACGTGAATCAACGTAATATACGTGACAGCCCCATCTAGTGGACAACTTTTATTTTTGTGCATACATGTAGTTATCTTCCATTTATCGTTATCGAGGTGAACTCCTGAATATACCGTGATATTGATTTTAGGCCGTCTCGCCCAGCCCTACATTCAGCTAGCAATGCTAACGTTGAATTAAAAGCAAATAGTCGGCTCTACAAATCTCTCAAGCTACTTTTTATCTACTTATTAACCTACTGCGTATGAGTTGTCTTTACTTGTCATCTAGAATCTTCTGGTGCTGATCTATAACTGGCAAAAGTCATGAAACTCACTGAAAAGTAGAGAGAAAGTCACTTTTTCTTTAAAAACATGGACTGCAGTACCTAAATGTGACCACAAGATGTCATTCTTACATATTGCACCGTATTTTTGACAATTCACTATTCAAACCTCAATATTCAGTGCCGTTTTTAAATAAATAGACCAACATACTGAGTATTACTGTCACATTGGGCTTCTCTGTTGCATTCATGGTGGCCTTTACAGCCATGATGCTCAAAAGAGAACAAAGCAGGGCACTGCTGCAAGAGCACTTGTGTTAGCATTGCTAATGCGTGTAGCCTGCTGCTGTTAGCAGTTGCCGTGCAGAAAAGTCTACTCTTCTGCAAAAACCTCCCTTGCAAGGGAAGTATGGCAAGCCAATTTATTTTAAAATGGTTAGAAATGATCTTCATAGGCATTCATAATTGAGTTCGAGCATGTAGCTATCAAGAACAAGTTTCATTTCAGATATTGAGTATCTGCTGAGACCTGCAGGTTACACAGAAGTGAGAAAAAAACAGATGCAAGCCTATTTTTGAAAGATTCAGAGTTCTGCAAAATTACACAAAGGTTTGTAATTAAAATACACAAGTATGGGTCAATCCAGAGACACTGGAAACAATCACAGTGATGGAAAGCATCACATCAGGGACATTAGAAAAACAAATATGATTTTTTTGTGAAATTCCACAAGCATTTTTGTTAGACTTGTGTAAAGTTTTCTGAGATTCCTTAAACATATAGCCATCCTGGGTTTCTGCTCTTGAACTAACAAGTTTTATGCACGTCTGGAACTCTGGATCGATCCTAAGACCTCGAAAACAGCCACAGTGATGGAAGACTCAGAGATTCATAGATTTATTTATTTCTCTTTGCAATATTGATGTGATTGCAGCACTCTGGACAGATTTGGGGGTTCTGATGCAAAGCCTACACTAAATGCAGGGAATGTGACTTAAGAGGATTTGAGCTTAGTGATGAAGGAGCTGGATCTCTGAGGGGTGACTGCAGTCTTGCAACATTTCACAACACTTTGCAGGATTTCACAAAACATATTTTTTTTCCTCTAATGTCCCCAAAGAGGCTAAAACAATCTAATATATATCTAATGTAATTTTAACATCCTAATTTTCATAGATTAGGATCAAAATTCATGTTATGTATAATTAAAAAGGAATTATGCAGCAACAATGGAATTACAGTATAAAAATATTGGATAGCTATAAAAAAATTATGATGTCTTGTCAATATATCGCAGTGTCCTGAAAATTGTGACTGTATTAATATGATGAAGCATTTACTCCAGTCATCCACAAATGTAAAGGAAGAATATGTTTGGACGTCTGGAAGCCCGATGCATAAAAATGCAAAAAGGAACGTCTTGAAAAATGACATTTGACATATCTGAAAAGTTGACTGGATAAGAAGAAAGCATTTTTGGGTATCTGAAATGTTCTGTTTGATTCAGAGTAATTAAATGTTGAATATGGAACAATTTAATAAAAAGCTTTATTTAAAAAAAATAACCTCCATGGGGTGTTTAGAGGTGTGCAGAATGAATGTACAGTTTTTCCTTTAAAAGCTGTATTTAAAAAAAATAATCAAAAATGGGTTTATGTTTACATCCACCAGCCACTAGAGGGCACCGTTGTGGTAAAAAGTCCGCTTGGCAAGGCGAGGCTGGGACTGTGTAAAATGGTGGCCTTGACAAGTCAAGCAGCTGATTCTGAGCCCAGAAGATGTTCTAACGGTAAATTCTGTTGTAAAATAAACTTATTAGTAGAAATTAGTCCTTACCCTGTACAATTCATCACTGGACATGGTGCTGGCTGGTCACTTCACGTATCAGCAGTGAACCAACACCCCGACGGCTGGAAATGTTGTTCTGTTGTTGCAATACCACCTCTGAACATTAGATGTCACTATAGTGGCCATGTTCCATATTCAACCTTTAAGATTCAGACATCTACTGTCCTTTTAAAAATTTTCACATTTTTCAATATCACAAAATCCCAACTCTGAGCTTTTACGGCTACAGATTATGTGAACTAATAACTTGTTGCTTTTGGAATAAATGATGAAAGTTTTTTTTATTCCTCTCATCACCCATTACGCATATATACAATCTCACTGTAGAACCCATTTGATGCAGATGTTTATGAGCCTAATTTGACACTTTAGGCTAATTAAAGTGACTGTGTGTATTTTCCCTGGCGACAGGGGGGAAGTACATACCTAAATCATTGCAAGCAAGCGGTGCCTTACCAACGGATGGCCATTAGGGTCAAAAATCACTGGGAGCGCAATTTTCAAACGAGTACTTCATCAGATGGTTCAGCCTCCTGCAAAATGACAAGAACATCAGACTCCATTTCATCACTGGCAACGAGCGAAGAGGTAAATGTTTAAAACAACAACATTTATGAATGGCGAAAGTTTTAACCGCTTGTTACAAATCTGTAAATGCACTTTGTCCTCACGGGCTCCCGTAGAAGGAAACATCTTATCTAATATAGTGTCCATTACTGATCTTCCACACCAATGTATTTTAGGTTATATGTTACAAAGCCGACAATATTTTTCAACAACTGGGCATCATTTAATTCATTTCCAACATTTCCATGGATTTTTCCAGAGATTAACGGTAAAACTACACACTGTCACTTTAAATCCTGAGCCATGTTCTGATCTCCACCTAAACACGCTCTGCCACCCGTTAGGACTTCTGAACTCTTCTCTCATGAAGTGAGCATGTGGCCAAATGCCAGTTCATAACAGTCTATTAATTCAAACATCTCAACGGTGATTGTGCTTTACTTTCATGAGACTGGCTAGCCTCTAGGGAGGTTGGGACAAAACCTGACTATTAATTAACCTGTGGAAGTGGAGGACCAGTCCTTTTGATGTTACAAAAGCCACCAGGAGGGTGTTTAAACTTGATAACTTTGTTGAAACAAGCAGAGCTCTGGGGCTAATCCTGTTAGCGTGAGGAGAGGTTTGGGACTGAGTCGCCAGTATGTGGCGGCAACGAGGAAGCCTGGAACGTTTTCACTCGCCGTGTAGGCAGAGCCACCCCGAGGAAAGCACGATGCCCCGTGCTGCCAAAGCAGACATCTCTCTCAATTGTCCTTCACCATTTTGCATTATTTGCAGCCAAAGACAGCGCTTATCTCTCCGTGTGAAGGACAATCATCATGAAGTGATCCCATTTGGACGTCTGCTCAAGCTAGTTGTCGACACAAAAGGAGATTTTTCGATCCGTGACTCTCATTTTCCTGGCGATAGACTCTGATTCAAGCTGCACTGGATGCAGAGGCGGACTTAACCATTAGGCAAAGGTAGGCGAGCACCTTGAGCCCCAAACACTTCAATAGCCTTGTGAAACTTAACCAAGATGTTTGAGATCTGTGTTTTCCTCCAAAATAAATTAACCCTGTCATTCTAAAAGAAAAATTACACGTAAATAACATCAGATTTCCTTATGTGAACGTGTTTCAATGACCCCTGTTAGCAGCTACAGCAGACTATAGCAATGGAAGAGAATGACTGATGAGCAAGTCTGATGTAAATACAGTTTAGGGTTTGGGTTTAAATACAGGTGAAACTCAAGAAAACAGAAAATGCTGCAAAATTCAATTTATTTCAGTAATTCAGCTCAGACTGCGAGACCATCTAAAGGCTCAGGAACCCTTAGCAGGTGTTTGGATTCATCTGCTGATTAGAGTGTGACACTTTGAGTCTAGAATATTGAACCTTTTCACAATATTGTAATCATCTGAGATTTTAAACGTGGGGTTTTCATCAGCTGTAATAATCATCACTATTATAACAAATAAACGCCTAAAATATCTGAATTTGCATGGAATCAGTCTATCTCATATATTAGTTTCACTTTTTAAGCTGAATTACTGAAATTAATAAACTTTTACACCACATTCAAATTTTTTGAGTTTAATCTGGTATAATAAAAACTAAAAGAAGTGTGCAAAAGTGAAGTGAAGCAGGAAGAGAGTAAAAATGTTTGTAGCAACATGCTAGGCATTTATTTACAGCGCTGAAGCTGCAATAATATTAATTTTACTAATAAAAAGCAAGACATCGCTGCTTGTGCTCAGTGTTGCCAGACATACGATAATTATCGTGTCTGTAGGGTAACTTAGCCCTCTGTACGATGATAAATCCCATATGTACGATCATTTTAGCCCTTCATTCTGTGGAATCTGCAGCTGCGGATTGCACCCAGAGACATTCCTAAAGCTAAAACTACTTTAAAGACAATCATTTTGCACTGTTTGATACAGTAATAATGAAAATGCGGGTCATAAGACACGTCACGGTGCAAGTAGTGTACGATAATATTTCTCAAAATACGATCATTTTAAGATCCTGGTACGATACTTTAACATTTCCAGTCTGGCAACACTGCCTGTGCTTTTTTCTAAAGACTGAAAAAGGTTGAGAACAACAGCTGCAGAGGCCCCATTCCTTCGTTTGCCTCGGGCCCCCAAAACGCTAAGTCAGCCCCTGGCTGGGTGAGTTTCTCTGCTGCAGAAAAGCAAAATGTCCTTAAGCGCCGAGCGCCGTAGTCTTTAGATATAATCTCAATAATACTCACACTTCAACCGCTAGCAAAGAGAAGGTCGCTGCAACGCAACCTGATGAAAAGCTGAAATTCTAAAACGATAACCTTCTATCACTATTAAAGCTAAACGCTTCCTGTTAGATTCCTCACACCAGAGCATCGCTCAGTTTACTGTAAAAGATGCCGGGCCATTTTTTTCTTAATGATGCAGCTAGTTTGCACATAAAACAACCCCATCACCAAGCTTCTTGTCCTTTTTTCTCCAATTATCGTCTGATTAAAGAAACCTTTAATGGCTGCAGAGAACGGGACACAAAGGGCTGCGACAGTCGGACAAAACTGTTGCTTTTGTGCTTGTTTATCTACCTCTTTGTATCTGATATAATGGGGTCCGCAGCGAGTCCCAGAAGCAGACGACTACATTTGGGTAGCATGCAGTCAAATTCTGAATTTGATTTTCTTGTCAACAACAATTACATTCAGAATAGAGCAGGAGGAGGAGGAGGAGGAGCAGGAGGAGGAGGAGGGCAGTTAAACCTCCCTCCAAACACCGTGCATGAACTATTTCTCATTACCCTTTCTGGATTTACTGTAGATGCAAAGAGTTATCTCCACATTGCTTTTACACTTCATATGTTTCCTCTCGCTGATAACTCGCAGCCTGAGTGTGGGATAAACTAGGGAGGAGGGTTTAGGGCTGAAATCAGCAAAAGGTCGATTCCTGCTGGGGCCTAACCAGCCGTTCCTTTGATGAATCGTGTCAGAAAATAACCACTAAAATGAAACACCTGCTTCTCTCTCAGACCTTGATGCTATAAATGCACGACGTTTATTTTCTTCAAGATCTGCAAAGTCATTTACGATCGCCTGGCTCCAGTTGTTAAGTTTCTCCAACATCTATAAAACGTTGGGATGAAGGTCTTCCAGCCGCGTGGACCTTAAAACAACTCCATTTGTCGGTGTTGATACGACTGCTTAAGATTCCGTCTTTAATCTTCCTGGTTCACATTCCCCCTTTCCAACAGTTATGCAAATGCTGGACCAATCGTAAAAGCTAATGGGGCAGGGAATGGTGAACCAACTGGGCATAGAGAAGGGAGGGAGAGTTTTCCTCAAGGTTTAGGTCTCATTTGGATGCCCGACATGATGACGGACCCAGCAGCCACCGACGCACGCAGTAAAACCCAAGCTTTGGAAATGAAACCGATGTGATGGTTTTCAAAGTGTCATATTTCTGTGGGTCACACAAAGGCCAGTGTTGCCTCTCAGACAAACTGACCTGCAAAGGGAAAATGGAAAATGTGAATTACCCACACCTTAGGCAGTACAATGCTGTTTGCAAGTAATACGAGAAGCATTATCTCCCCCTACAAAAGAGGCGCGAGGGCCTGTGAGAGAGCCTGCACTGGCCCTATTTAAGGAAACCTAATGTGACAGTTCTGACCTCTGCGCCAGAATGTGCTCTTTACACATTTGGCAGTGTTGACGTAAATTTAACTGACAAGAACATCACAGAGATTATCAATAATCTGTGAAGTGAGGTCATTTCAGAGCTGACCTTAAACATTCACAGCCTGGGGGGGAGTTCTTACCGACGCCCTGCACCTGCGACGAGCAAAGAGAGGTTGTTTTCACCTCTTGACGGGTGTAACAAAAGAAGCACGTCTGAAAAGCCTTTAACTCTGTATTTCAAATTAGTTTGTGTTATTTTTGCTACTTTCTTCTTGGCTGGTGCAACAATTCTGCTTTTTGTCTCATTTCTGTGGATTAAATCAGAATTAAATCTCTAAGAAATTAATCCCGTCAGCTCAAGAAAATAAAAATTTGACGTTTGTGAGGTGCGTGCTCGCCTGGTTGGTGTCTGCTAAACTCCAACAGGTCCCCGGTGGACTCGCTGGACCCATCGGAGGCCGCAGCCGCAGCTGTGGCTGCCGTTTCCCATCACGTTTTCCCCTGACAGGTGTGAACAATGGACCCAGAAAAATGTCATTGCAGCATTTTAAAGTCACACAGACGGCGCTCGCTCTCAGGAGTGAAACCGCCTTTGCACATTATGCAAATCATATTGACAGCATATCTAATGCTTTTATTAGGCTAATTACGCCTGAGGTCAAATCTGTCCACAGCAAAGGATCAGAACACATTCAAAGCCCACGTCTGGAGGCATTTAGGTGTAGGAAAAGGTTAGCAAATGCATAATGTTATAGGACAGCTTATCATGTAGCGTTTTATGGCCATAAAAATGAGGTAATATTGATTTTGCTCCGTGAATTGAGCAGTAATTGTCATCAGTCGGGTGCTGTCGTGTTCGCCACCATGACTACAATGTTGAAAATTTTAATTTAACTGTCTTTATTTTTTACTTTTGTCAAAGTTTTGCTTATTAAAAGCTGGCTCCATGTTTTGTTAGAACGAATGCATGGATGGAAGGATGATTGTGTTTAGAAGCTAAATTTTTGACGTGTAATGTTTCCTTTATGCGTATATGGTCCATTAATGCAGTAAAATTGATGAAAAAGGTTTTCAGTGAATAAATAAGTTTGATTTTATTCTGACTAATCCATAAACTGAAGGTAGAAACACATTTTTCACCCCCAAGACTCATCACCTACCCCCATCTTTTACTGGCGTCCCACAAGTATCTGTTTTAGGCCCATTGCTAAAGACGTTCAGTCATCTTTGATGCACAAGTTTATATGCTAACATAAAATATGTTGTTGTTTTTTTTGCATGTTCATACTTTTCCAGAAATGTCGCTCATGGAAGACAACTTGGTTGGAAAAATACTACGTCTTAAAGCCGTTATGGCAAATCTGCAAAACAAGCTAGCTTTTAAACACAAACCGGTCTCTCACCCGTCCTGTTGCTTACATCGACATATTTTGGCAAAAGCATGTAAACAGTCAGCGACACAAGTACTGAATAAAGGGGAAAGTAGCAGCTGAAATTGTTTTTTGTTGTTGTCGTTTATTGCGATGTTAGCCTGGCTTCAACTAGTTCAAGCCCAGTCCACTTGTGGGAAGATTTAGCGCACCTAGGTGGGACTCATAGGGAGCAGTATTTACAAAAGTTACGTGTTAGCTAGCTTACGAATGTTAGCTTACGTTCTCCCTGCTGCTGTTCACCAATATAAACAAGTTTCGATCGGAAACATGTTATTGGTGGAGGTTTTTATACAAATGCAAGAGAACCACTTCATTATTATTATTATTGTTATTATTTTATCTCCACAATATACGTTAGAACACTTTTGCAGATTTTCTATTGCAGCTATACCTTCAACTATATTGTTGCTACTTTGCCTCTGTCTCATGCATTCACAACAGTTTCACAATTCATTTGCAGCTGCTGCCACCAGATTGATGTTGCATATTCTTTAAAAACGAGGTGTAAATGCATCAAACGCCTGGAATGAGGAGAATCTATTTTACAATGAATTTGAAAGTTCTTTGCAGATGAAAATGAGTCAAAGCAAAAGCACAGAGGAGTGTTTCCTCCCTTTGTCCTCTTTGAATCTGTTGCTGTGGCATTGCAGCTTGAAATGCAAAGTCAGAAGGCGGTCTGACAGAATTATTTTGGTTACAGAACCTTGGGGCCTAATATGAATGCTGTTATGTAGATCTGCCTGAGGAAATGTATTTTTACGCTGGGCGTTCAGAAGCCCTTAAATCCTTCAAGACCCCTTTCCGTAAGCAAAGCATGAAAACACGACACCTCTCACTGCCCAGAAACACGGTTTAGCCCCGAGTTTTCACATCCGCAGCCCGTTTGAAACATAATTTAGCATTTTGGCATTCTCAGATGCACCATCCTGTTTGAAAACGTTTTGCTGTTTTACATGATAGAATTTAGACTTCAGTAGATTTCAGCCCAGCCAGTGATTGAAGCTTTACAAACTCACTTTAATGTTAGTGCTATTAAAATGATTTTACTGAGATGTTATTGTACAATATTACAGATTTTTGCCTGATGTTTAGACGTTATGAATAAAATTACTTATCTCTGTTTTAATGAGTGATGTCTCTGCAACGGAAACAACTTTTTAACAGACACGCTAATGCTGTCAAATATGGTGTTATCTAATTGAAAGTGTCATCCATGCACACAATAATTAAGATATAACACATAAATATGAAGTTACTTTCCCTAAAAGATAATTAGTTGTGGAAATCAAGACGTTTCAGGAGCAGTGCAGCAATAGTGCCCACTCACAGGTCACAATGAGTGTGTTTTCTTATATAAAATAAATAATGATGATATTTCAGCATTTTTGTTGCTCTTTAACAAAAGCGATACAACAGGAGGCAACTGCTGGAACAAATCAGCTGTAAAAACCAGAAGCAGCTGGAGGACAGTGTTGTTCCTTAGCAGATCAAACCTTAAAGGTGTCCTAGAGAGAGGCTTTTTTATAAACTGTTCTTTAAGCCTCTGTGTAGCTTATGAAACATTGTTTGGGCTCAAAATGGCCCAGGAGCCCTGATAAATGGTCAAACATCCCCATAATAAGCCCTAAGACTGGTGTGCCCCGCCCACTCAGCCAGGACATGAATCTTAATTAGCTTACTATTTGTGTTGCTATAAGCTAACCAGAAGAATGCCGTCACAAAAGGGTGCATGTCGCCACCTACTGTACCAGAGTGGAACGAACTTTATCTGAGAGATGGGTTTCCTAAAGCACATGTAAACTAGGATAAAACTAGGATAGGCCCCCAGTTCATTACTTTAGATCAACTTAGATACACATGTAAACGCCACGAGTGTGAACGAACGAGGGAAGACGAGACAAGGACAACAAGCTATGGATCTATCTGCCATTCATTCATAGTCAGGGTGGTCCCAGCACATCCAGGAACGTAAGTGGTGCTCCAAAGTTCTTTGTTGTTTTCCTCTCGTCCAACAAAGACGTTAGCGGTAGCTCAGGCTAGCATTGTTCCGCTGTTAGCATTTCAGCAACTAGGGTTAATAAACTGCTGACGCTGAAGCGGGTTGGGACAAGCAGATATAAGGAGGTGTCTCTGAGCTCATGACGTGTTAAACCAGATTTTCTCGGCTGTTACAACATCACTAATTTACGTAGGACAGCAGGTTGGAGGCGACAGACTTTTTTGCACATTAGACACTAGAGGTCGACCGATATTGTTTTTTCTATTGCAGATACCGATGCCAACATGTAGGAGACATGGTCAGCCGATGGGCGATATCTAGATGTTTTCCACCTTATTTTCATGCTAAAATGTCACTAACATCAGTTGATGCACAACGTTTCTGAAGCTGAATCAGTGAATTTAACTAACTGTTAAATCTTAACTTTGTGCACTGCTCAGCGTTAAAGTCATACACCCAAATAAAGTTAATTTAGAGTATTTATTATGCAGACGTTATTAGTGAACATAAAATACATTTGAATTAATTCTGCAACAGCAGCGGGATGCCCAAGGATGTGCCTGACTTAAAATCGGCTTTACTAAGGACAAACATCGGCCGATGCCGATGTATAAAGAAACAGGAAATATCAGCTGACCGGAATATCGGTCTACCCCTATTAGACCCTAGGGGTGTGCAAAGCAGCCAGTATTTATATTTGTTGAGGGGGGAAAGTATTTGTATGTGTTTTTGTATTCCAGAATCTTTTTGGCGTTTCACTTCTACACTATAACATAAATTAGTGTAATGCAAAAAATGAATTTTTACACCTATTTTGAGTTTTACTCAAATACAAATACTTTCCTCCTTCAGCAAATACAAATCCTGGCCGCTTTGCACATCCCTATCAGACACCCATAGTGCCTAAACAACAACAAGGTAAATGTGGTTTTAAATTCTAGGTCCGCTTTAAAAGTTTTTCTTCAAATCACGTCCCGTTGAGTTCTTTAGGGTCGATCATTCGTCATTCTTTTGTGAAGCTTCTCCTCCTCAGTAATGTACTGTAGCCTGCAGTGAATGTGAAACGATGGCTCCTTTGTGTTGATGGATCGTCCCGGCAGTTCCTAACTGTTACAATTATTAACAGCACATTACGGGCACAAGCCCTTGTTTTCGTAAACGCTCTGAAAAAGAGAAACTCCTCTGGTTGAATGCCCACGTTTACAGAATGATGCAGCGAGTGTAACTCCAAAGCCCACATGGAAACCCAAGACACCACCACTCATTGTTTTGCTAATTAGAGGGTAGCTGCTGTGTCTGGAGAAACTGAAGTAATTAGTCATCGATTTATGATTGGCCATATGCTGGGAAACAAGTTGCCGGAGGAGGAGACTGGTTGCTATTTTGATCCACTGGAACACGTGCTGCCTGATCTCCAGAGCAGGACACACTCTTCAGTGTGAGCAGAAGTGTTATAACACATATTATCAGACTTCCAACAGCCCCTGGCAAAGACATCCAACGTCCTGAAGTAATTCAGCTCCCTGACCTTTGTGATTAAACGTACATCCGGATGACTTAGTTACCTGCAGAAGAGACCTCTTCCCAACTCCAACTACATTATGTGTCTGGGCTAATAGGCTATTCCTGTTAAATAATGAAATGCATCACTGGAACCAATTCACTTGTTATCAGATTGTTTGTGCTGCTGCAGGAGATGCAAATGCAATGTCTATCCAGACTGGGCAGTAGAGGAATACCTCCATGCAATAAAACATGAATAAAATAAATAAATAAAGAGATGCTCTGTCTGCTCATTTGCTGTTTGCTTGTGAGCTGTTGATCATTTTACTGGTCCTCTCCAAATGAGACATTGTGTTTGCCCTGGAGAACAAAGTGCTTGTTGAACAAAAAGGGTACTCCATGTGGAGTGCAGAATGTGGCCAAAAGGGTTTCCATTTAGCTGCAAATGTCAAACTATTGTATGGTACAGATTAGAAAATTGTTGCACAATGGTGAGCAATAAGTGTGGGGAAGAGGCCGTTCACAAAGTTTACCTAAAAGGTGGTCTCCTCTATGAAAAGCACATGTGTACAGAGTGGCTGTGTGTCATTTGATTCAAAGAGTTTTAAAGTGATTAGACATTAAACATGCATGCATGTCACTTTAGTACAGCAAGAAAAGAAAAACCAAACTTTGATTCGATTTGCTAATGCTAACGGTTAGCTTCTACTAGCCGAGACGTTCTCCGCTGATGTATTTAAAAAATAATAATATCTCCACGGGCGTTTAGAGGTGTGCAGAATGAAGGTACAGTATTTCTATATTTTGATTAAAAAATAATTAAATATTTATTTTGACGGCACGACACTGGGTTTATGTTTACATCTAGCAGCCACTAGAGGGCACCATTGTGGGTTTCCAACTACGATAAACAGTTCGCTCGGCACAGCGAGGCTGGCACTGTGGAAAATGGCGGACTCAGCAAGTCAAGCAGCTGCTTCCGAGTCCAGAGGATGTCGTTATCCTTCTCAGAAGAGGAGCGACCATAAAAGATCTAAAACCAGAGTGAGTTTAGGTCGTTACTGGACGTGGTGCTGGCTGCTCACTTCACGTATCGGCAGAGAACCTGGCATCCCGACGGCTGGAAACCTTGTTCTATTGTTGCAACTACAACCTCCACACACTAGATGTTGCTATGGTGTTCATGTTCCATATTCAACCTTTAAGTCTTAAAACCTTTAAATATTTGCAAAATAAATATATCCAATCTCATGCAACATCACAAGTGCTTGTATGTGTTATTAAATGACTCTCAGCAAATATGGCACCAAATCTTTGCTCAATATCAGTTCAATTAATAGTTTCAACCATTTTTGTCCTGAGTTTGGTAACAGACTTTAAAAACTTTAATATTTATTCACACAAGGTGAAATCTGCCACTAAAGCTAGACGTATCATTAATGAACCTGTTTTCCTGCACCAATAATCATCAGCTCTCGTTTCTGTAAATAAGATTTAACACTTCCCTGCTACTACAGCATGTGTATATGTGAGGGTAATTCTATGATGAGGTACGATGCTCTGATATTATCTCTCTGCTTTAGTTTTCATTACTTATTCTTAGCCGTCTCAGGAGAGTCTTCTCGTCGACTGTCTCCAATGAAAGAACCGATTCAAGCCCTAAACTGATGAGACATTTTTACAGATGAAGCTCTGTCGTAAATACTCCTAAAGACAGGACTCTGCGCTCTGCGCTGGCTTTTATTTCCTTCCAGGTTGTTTTTTCTTCATTTTAAACTTGAAATATGAAAAAATATCCCAAATCTGTCAGTGTTCACAACAAGTAAAGTCTGAGATAAAATATGGCTGCTGCTTCCAAAAATAATAACAATAGGAGCCTATAGTACCTGGAGGTTGTGCATTGATTTAAATATTGACTGAGGCCATTAATACCTCATGGAGAGCTTTACAGTAAGCAACAAAGTCATGTGACACTGTGGGACACAAGATGAGAACAATAGTGTAATCAGAGAAGTGACTAATATCGCTGTTCATCACCAGCCTTTTGTCTGGAAGAGGGGTGTGTGTGTGTGTGTGTGTGTGTGTACAGAGCAAAGATCGCTCAGCTCAGCTGCAGTTTGTTAAGTTTGACCCAGAATTAGCAAAAGTAATTTCAGAAGTGTAAGTGCTTTTTGCGATAAGATTAAAGCAAAGCTTTCAGAACAGAGTTCTCGCAAGATGATGAGAAAAAGTTCAACCTGGAGGAAAAATGCTTTTAAAACGGCTCCATTAAACATTAACTGTAGTCTATGGAACACGGAGCAGTGTGATTATGAGGATTACGGCTGTTTAACAAGGTCACAATGTAAAATGGAGAAGTTGCTCCTCTTTTATGTTTTTGTCTCAGGGACTCATGTTTGGTCACCACACGCTGTTCTGTTGGCTTAGCTCACATGGCTGGGTCCAGGGTTCAGTGTTCACGCCTGATAAAATCACTGATTTCACTTTTATTGATCCATTTGGTACTTTTTAAATGGGTAAATCTTTAAGGATGTGAGGAAATATTGATACATAAAAATATTGTGATACTTTGAGTTTACATGCAAACATTTACTGTATTTCTTTTGTGAGGTGCAATTCAGACTCCGATCACTAGGTGGCAGCAGTTTCCACCTGCTTCATTCTGACAGAGCAACAAGATCTCACAAAAACACCTGACGTGTCTTGGAAGCGTCTGGCTTTACAATTAAATCCAGTCTTAAAATATTTTCTGGTTTTTAGTATCACAATAAATCATATCACCTCCTCTGTGTTGTGATATTTATCGTATCGCCAGATTTTTGCACACACCCCTATAAAGCACGCATCCATCCATCCAATACCTATCAAAGGTTGGGTTACGGAGAAGGGAATCCACATAACTCTTCCTAGCAACAATCTCCAGCTTCTCCTGGGGGATTCTAAGGTAATCCCAGACCAGAGGATGAACAATCTCTCCATCAAGTTCTGCGTCTACCAGTGATACCTCCCAGTGGGATGTACCCAGACATGGTGACCCTCCTAATAATGCGCCCGAACCACCTCAGCTGACTCCTTTTGATGGGGAGGAGCAACATCTGACCTCAGAGTTCCACCAAGATGATGGCGCTCCTCACCTCAGCTCTAAAGCCTCGTGTCGACCATGATGTTTTCCCTGCATGGAAAACTCACAGTGACTGATTATAATCAGAAATAATCATGAACACACACCTTTAACTTATCGCCATGCCAGGTTTATTTCTAAACAGTCCGTCGTTGATGATAATAAATATTTTGGTTCGGCTCAGAGCTTCTAAAACTGCTTTAGTTAATATAAAAGCTACACAACCACATCACTGTGGTGGGAACCAAACAGCCGTGGGTGTAGCAGTGTAGCAAGCCCAAATTTCTTTTCGAAAGGGTGATTAGTTCCTTTTGATTTGTGTTTGGCCGCCTGTCACCCAAACCCATTCCCTGATATCACACCACTATAATGGTCTAATCAGCACTTAACGAGCCATGTTACATAAAATCAATGCAGCCTTCCATTTGAGAATGCAGAATATTTGGAGGAGCTGATGAAGCCTCGTGGCGAGCGGTGCTTCCAGCCACCGGACAAACGGGCCTGCAGAGATCAGAGGATGCACTCGCTCTCCACGTTTGATGATCCTCTTGAGATCCAAGCTTTTACAGCTAAATCCTTTGTTTTGCTGACTAATCGGATATTGATTTTTACAAGTTGTTAAGTCCAAATAAGGTTGTCGTGCCACAGCCAAACAACTCCAATACCAGTAGGAAGTTCCAGAAACAAGCTACTGAGGGTCTGGGGAGTACTACGCCATTCTTTTTGATTTTCTATAATGGCGGTGTCAACGAGATAACGTTTTCACTTTCTTCCGTTGTGCAGCGGTCCTATAGGCAGCACAGCATACTGTTTCCTCCATGCATGCTTTGCCTTGTGCTTTCTGTGGGAGGATACTGTGAAATGATGCCATCAGGCATCTCTCCCACTTGTCATACAAGCCTGCAAAGAAGTGAAATTTACAAAATCGAGTTGTGGGTATCCCAACCTGGAAGGAAACGGCTTTGGATCAAATCTGAGCCGACTGTTGCACTGGACTGTCTGCTGCCAGTGAGCCAGCAGCTCCTTTGCATTACGCTTAATGGAACTGCAGAGAGAACATAACAATGCCAGCTTGTTTTCATTTCAGGAGACCTTGGAGCTGCAAATGAATAATATATTGGAGGCAACTGGAGGGTAAATGAATACATTTGCTGTAGGTGGGGGATTTGGGATGGTACTGGGATATCTAATGGAGCTACAGCACAGCCTTGTGGTGAAATAGGAGATTGCATTTCTGGAGTGAGTTTAGATTAAAGGAAATCTGTTAAATTGTCTTTTGATAGCTAATGTTGGTCAATTTTTCAGCTTCCCAAGAGGTCAGCCCCCTCTCTTTTAATCAAATCCCCTGCTTCCTGTGAAATACCTCCGTGTATGCTGGTGATAATTAATATCAATGACTTTGCTGACGTTTTAAAAGCATCTTGTTGGGTTTAATGGTGATGTGTCATAAGCACTCGGAGGAGGTGGAGAAACCTGGGTCTCTGTAAGCTGGCAGACCAAAGCCAGGAGGGGCTGCAGCGCTGACAGGCGAGACCAGGTGAATAATTGTCTGGGCATCTTATTATAATCCTGGCATGATCTGATTTACTCCAGCAGCAAATTGTGGGAAGAGACCCGGTGTCATGGAGGGTACTGAATTAACGAGGTTTATGCACAAATGAGCCCAGCACTGACGGCAGATTCATCATGCAAGATGAAGGAGAATTTTCATGAGGCCGTAACGATTCTTCTCACTTCATTTCAGAATCAATCCACGTATATTGTGTGCAAAGCGGATGAAAATGTATCATTTTTTTCCATAATTTGGCTTGATGGCTCTTTGGATAAAACTCCTGAGCACCTGAAGACAAGTTTTACCATTTATTAATCCTCAGCTCAAATTTGACCTTGTTCTGCTGACAGAGTAGAAAAAATTATTTGACCATTCAAATGAGAAAGTTTCATACTCCACATTTAAACCAAATGCAAAGCTTTAATGTAGAATGGCATCATCTACTTTGTTTAGATGAGCGTGTTTCAAGCGGAGAAATGTGTCAAAGTAGTTTACAAAAATAAACGACACGTAGAAGGACACATGCAATAAAATAAAAGATTCTAAAAAAATAGTGGAAGATTATTAATGTTCAAAAAGAGATATGTTTTTGCACAGATGATTAATGAGTTAATATCATATGCAGTTTCAAAAATGTCTGGAAATTTTGATAAACCCTGGGAGAAAAGGATTTTTGATGAGTTTAAATATGAATCAAAGAAATATCTTATTTTGAAAATATAAAACATAATTTTACTGTGTTCATCTTCCTTTTTTCATATATTCATCATCAGTCACAATCTAAACTGATAAAACCCACTACATACAAAATATAATACAACTCCACGACTGATGAATAGATGAATTTGCTTTAGAAAAGGCTGATTTAAGAGGACAAGCTGCTCTGCCTGCAGCGTTTTGGATCAACTGGATCATAAATGTTGACAATAATATGTCTAGTTGCATATTTATATGTTCCAAACTTTGTAAAATAAAGTAAAAACACATTTATGAGAGAGATAAATGTTCATTTTCGTCAGCATCGCCAAATAATTGGGTTTTTGATTAAGAACTACATTTCCCTGCAGCAGCAAAGGCAACGCACCAATCGAATTGGTTTAGATAAAACCACGTGGTTAAATTGGACGAATAGCGAGTAACCTTAACAGGAAGTAATGGTGTTAGCTTCAACAACGTGAAAGTCAACTGGCAGAAGCTCCTTTAGACCCACGAAAATATGATTTTTATTACGTTCATTTCTTCTTAACATTTCGAGGTTACAGCTTTTTATTTTTATTGGTTAAAAATCAGCATTTTAACGATGTTTCAGACTGTAGCTAAGACGCGTCTGGTCTCATCTTCATTAGTTTATCGGAGTATTTTTCAGGGTTTACGACATTATTGTAAGAAGACTTCAAAGCTGAGAGTTTCTGAAGCCCTCACTGGAGCTGAGCTGGAATCGAAGGTCAAAGTTCAGGTAATTTCACGTTTATCACCGTGGGGATGATTTTATTATTGCTAACAAACAGGAAAACTGTCTTGATTTAGACCTGATGACATATTTTTAATCAACAAGAGTCATCTAAAGGCACTTCACAAAGTAAACATTCCAGCTGAACCTACTTATGGCTTTGAGTTCAGTTCATTATGCTAATTAGTTAAAAGTTTCCTATATAAGGAAACCCAGCAGATCGCATCAAGTCAGACTAGTGTCAGTGACTTACAGTAATCCTCTTACTAAGCAAGCATGTAGCGACAGTGGAGAGGAAAACTCCCTTTTAGCAGGAAGAAACCTCTAGAAGAACCTGGAAGGTATGACAGCTCAGTAGAACACCAGAAAAACACTTGGAGAACATAAAGTTAACAGCTGAAATAATGGAATCGGAGAGTAGTGGTATTAGAAAGTAGCAGAGTGTGGAAAGTGGTCAGTATGTCCTCCAGCAGTCTACGTCTATAGCAGCACAACTATGGAGATAACCCAGGATAACCTAGCTTCTTAAGCCTGATTTATACTTCTCCGTCTGCGTGGGTACGGAGACACGCAACTCCATTATGCGTTGGATCAAGGGCTCTACGACAGGCTCGCAGAGGCTGACAGAGACATGCCCCAACTTTTAACTATCCGTTGAAAGTGACGGAAACCGCAAGCTTGTGATTGGTCGGGACACCGCTTCCTTAAAGCGCAGCTTAAAGTAGTCAACAGCACCGCCATTGCCCCCTCAAAAAATAAAAAGATACGGAACACATGGAACGAATTGAAGAACGCCTTGTGGAAAAAGTCCAAAAATATGAATGTTTGTTCACCCATGATTGAAGGAGTACAAAGATATGCAGCAAGCATTTTACTTTACGGAAATGATGGGAAACGTGGGTTTAGAGGTGGGGACTGCATGAAGCGGTGGAGGAGAAAGAGGGACAAATTCGTCTGTGTTGAAAAGTCTCTGAAATACATAAAAACAATGTAAACACAATAGTAATACACTATCTTGGACAGGATACGTGACTGTTATGGTGGCAGGAAAGCGCTACGCCCTCTGTTGTCCTGGTGGGGAATTACTTTGCAACACCACCCAGATGATAGAGAAGTCTGAAGGGAAACCAGTGTACACGACTCCACACTTGAGCCGACGGAGAAGTATAAATCAGCCTTCAGAAGGAGGCGTGTGGGAGGCAGGGCCACCATCTTTACAGACTGTTCCGCCACCACTCAGAATTTAACTATAAGCTCTTTCAAGTAAAAATCTACCATCTAAGTTATTTGTAATTAATCGCCAAAATATATTGTAATTCTTTATATTTCCTCTCAAAATTGCTGTTCTTTCTTCTTATTACAACTTAAAAACAAAATTTTCACGTTTTATTTTCCAACATTACATTTAAATACATTTACAGGTCAGTCGAGTCAAAGACAGAAAGAAGGTGGTAAAAAATGCTGCCACCTAGCAGTCGGAGTTTGAATTGCACCACACAAAAGAAATACAGTAAATGTTTGCATGTAAATTATCAATAATAAAACTGATATACAGATTTTAAATATCGATTCTGTATAACGTGATATATCACGATATAAATATTTATATATAGTCAGAAGATGTAGTTACATTTAGTTTGATTTGCTTTCACTACAGGGATGGGTTCGCTCAGTTAGACCTCAGAAGAAGAATATTTTTCTCCATGTCAACGATGGAAGCTCTTTGCAGTCACTTCAGGTCGTCGGTGGAGCAGAGCTGAACGACCCGTAAGAAATACAATTCTACCCCATCAGAATGAGCTTTTCTGCTCCGTCTTCTACTAATATTCACATAAACATTCCCTCCATTGTTTAAAGGTTGCTGACATTTGGTAGTGCTGTAGAAGTCACAGGTATTCTTAGGGAAAGTCCACATCCCAAACAGCCCGTTGAACTGGAAGCAGACCAGATCCGTATCGTAGGAGAATGTGATCCTGTGGTAAGAACAAACACCTCCTCACCCGTCGTACCTAATGAATTAATCATATTTATAATAGATGTCACTTGTTGTTGCTTGTTTGTCCTTCTTCAGGATTTTCCTTTTAAAATTAAGGACAGACACAGCCTTGAGTACCTTCGCCAGCTTCCGCATCTCAGATGTCGAACTAATGTCTTTAGCTCCCTGCTGAGGGTTCGGAGTGAGGCCACAGCAGCTATTCATTCATATTTCAAGGTAAGAAAGTCAGTTAAGTAGTTACTGTTTTACTTATTGCTGAATATTTGTTTTATCTTTTGTTTTGTTTTTTTTCTCCAGGACAATGGCTTTGTACAGATTCACACACCCACCATTACCTCAAATGATTGTGAAGGGGCAGGGGAGCTCTTTCAGGTCGAGGTGAGGGTTCCTCTTTACTTCTGATGAGCGTCAAAACAATATTACTAATATTATAAAGTAACACAGAGCAGCTTCCTGCTCCTCCGCCCTACTGGTTGAAAGTGAAATTACAACTACCGTAAACAACCCTGCTGTAGCTAGCGCTAGCAACAAGCTAACGCTAACATGAGCCAGGTCTTACTATATAAGCCACAAATCAAAAGATCCACACTATTGGACAAACAATATTATTACTTAAAAAGCCCAGTAGCAACAAAGCCAGGTCACCATCAGTCCGTGATTTCATAGCCTTTTACAGCTTCCTCAAACTACTGTAGGCCACGCCAATGTTTACTCCGATTTTAGCTCTTTTCTTCGCCTCCAAAGACATTACTCTCTTTTTACTTTCAGGCTCCACCATGATGCCAACAGAAAAGCAAACTTCTTTTTTTTCTTCTTGTGCTTTTTATTGACGATCGGCAAACTAAACATGCTAACCACTAGCATTACAGCTAACAGCCGTAATGCAGGTATAAGAGCGTCCTCTTTAACACCTACCCGCTCCACAGTATCTGGTCAGCAGAGGGCTGCAGAGTGGTGTCAAATATGAAACTGGTCAAGTTTCCAACCCAACAATCACTGAGATCAATGTTAAAGCTCTAGCTTAAAGTTAAAAAATCGATTTAATGTTACTTTAAATCATGTCTCTGCTTCCTCATCAGCCTTCAGGTCCAGATTATGAGGAGGATGTGAACTTTTTCTCTGTGCCGACCTTCCTGACCGTATCAGGACAGCTTCACTTGGAGGTGATGTCAGGGTGAGGTAGTTTATAGGCTTATCCTGTGGTGATCTCCTGCAGATTTTTAAGATTCATTAATCTTACGTATAAATTTGTTTAAAATCATCTTGTGACATGCCTGCAGGTCTTTTTCTCGAGTCTACACATTTGGGCCAACGTTTCGAGCCGAGAATTCCCAAAGCCGACGCCACCTGGCTGAGTTTTTCATGGTGGAGGCGGAGATCTCCTTCACTCAGTCCTTAGAGGATCTCACCAAGGTACTTCGTGTCATTTTTCTTCTGTGGAACTTTGTTCTGCATTACTGATCAAGTAGGTTATCATTTAGAAGCCTGGTGGAGATCTCTCGTGAAGTATTTGGTGACATCGAGTGAGTCAAACACCCAAACGCATCCCAGCTTTCTCCAAAACAGAAACCTTCGAAAATATTTTTTAAACTGATATTATGATGGTTTCTGGAAGGGTGCAGGCTGCTGATTGGGCAGAAATAATCCTCACTCACTAGTTTCTACATGAGCTTGTTTTTAATTGATTTAAGCTCTTTTTTATCTCTTTTCTGACCTATTATGAGCTTGATAATGCTTAATATTTACTATCATTAAAGTTTAGTATACTAAAAGCCTGTTGCAAGTCCTGAGCAGTAGGAGCTCTACAATCATCAGTACGATGTTTTGAATAAAAGTGTCTGTTGCAGCTTTATTCTCAGCTGATCACACCAGCATTAAAGCTACAAATATGCAAAACAAGCTAGCTTAAAACATTTTTTTTCATGCCTTTTAACATAGTATAGCTATAAATATGTTGTGGAGATTTAAAAGAAGAAAATTAATGAAGTGGTTCTGTCGCATTTGTCTAAAAACCTCAGCCAGTAACACGGCTTGGACCAAAAGCAACGATTGGACCATCCGGTTGTCGGTCTCACCGAACCGCCACACTTCTGCACTTCCCTGGATCCTCCACTCATTACTCACTTGCATATTTAGCCTCAGACAGGGAAAAGACGGGAAAACGAGAGTCAGAAAAAGACAGTTTTTTCTATGTCACAGAGAAAGTTAGTATTCATGGCCCCGCCCACTTTGGCTTGCGACCGTGGAAGGCTGTGTTGACTTTGCTGAGCTTGTCTTGGCTAGTAGAAGCTAACCATTAGCATTGGCAACTCCACTTTTTCGTGTCACAATGAGTGAAAGCGTTTGTCCCTACTGGGCTGCTGTAGTAACTAATCTTTGTAAGGTAGCAGATGGGTGAAAACTGATAAAAACAGCTGATCCGGGGATAATTAGAACACATTTATTGTTTTGAAAACCACAGTTACTAAACATGTGGAAATTAGCTTTTCTATGAACCTATTTCTTACATGTTGAGACTAATTTATTTAAAAAAATAAACAGTTTGCTAATTTTTTAGCATCAAAACAGGTTTTATACACAGATTTTTTTCTTCTTCCACATTAGAAACCTTTGGGTGAGCCACTTTTCTCAGATTTATAGTTGCATTCGGGATGTTTAGGAGCCCGTAATAAATAAAGACTAATAGTTTTAGACTAAAAGCAGTTTTATGCATCTAAACGCGACCTTCTCTTTAGGTCATGGAGGACGTGTTCAGATCCACCACTGAGCATGTGCTGGCTCACTGTGCTGATGATGTGGGCTTGTTTCATAAGCATGTGACTCCTGGACACAGGGTAAGTCCTGAAGGACAAAAATGTCCTTCTTCCTCCAGGCAGACTGTATTATGATCTCAGCTCACTCCCTCTCTTATCTCAAGGACAGGGTAGATGCTATGCTGAAACAGAGCTTCCCTGTGTGAGTTACTTTGGATTTTGTTGTATTTTTGTAAATGACTACTATAAAAGTTTAAATGACGTGTTTAAAAGGAATGAAACTTCTTTTTTTCAGGATTACGTACAGTGAGGCCATAGACATCCTAAACCGCAGCTCAGAGGATTTTACCTTTCCTACAGATGTAAGTTTTAAATAGAACAAACTTTCTTTTCTGTGCCCTTTGACCCATTTGACCTCGTTTTGTGCCCTGTAGTGGGGTTGTGACCTTCAGACCGAACATGAGAAGTATTTGGTGAAACACTGTGGCGACGTTCCGGTCTTTATCACCGATTACCCCTATGACCTAAAGCCTTTTTATGCCAGAGACAACCAGGACCATCCCAAGCACACAGTAAGACGTAATCACATTAAAAACGCTGAGTGGTGAAATCATGTCATCACTCACTTCCTTCTCCGTGATGCCAGTTGGCTCAGAGAAGTGATTTGCATATGTGCGCTGACTTTGACGGTTGTTTGTGTGCAGGCAGCTGCAGTGGACCTTCTCGTGCCAGGAGTTGGAGAGCTCTGTGGGGGCTCGCTGAGAGAGGAGAGGCTCAGCCTGCTAAAGGCTCGGCTGGAAGAGTAAGACTGCAGGATCTGGAAATGCTTTTACAGTCGTGCTTTAGGTTTGATTGTGTGTTTTATGAATAAAGAAGATTTGTACTAGCATGTAGGGGTGTGTTGGCAGGAATCTGGCAGTACGATGCATTTCACAGTACAGGGGAGACGATATGATGCCAGTAGCCAGACAATAATTGAAAGTAAATGTAGGCGGAATATTTACCGCACGGCCACTTTAACATCTTACAAAATAAAATATTCATAATAAATACGATTTCTAAATTTTTATGGAACTCCACCGTAGGTCATGAAACACCAGGTGGAGGTCCTGCGATGATTTACATCATTGGTGTCAAACCCTGAACCTTCGGGGCCACCATCCTTCATGTTTTACACGTAGACATGAATACGTAGACGCCCCATTGGGCGGTTGAGAGCGTAACAGCATCGCCGCCATATTGGATGGGTTCCTCGCTCTCCAAACCCAACTGGAGTCAATGCAGAGTGAGCAACTATGCCCGATTATGCCCGTTTTTTGTACAGCCTACAATTGCAACGTCGATTGACTTTTCTAGCCTACCTGTTGGGATTTTATATTTTTTATTTTGTTTAATTATATTTATATTTTAATTATCATGCCATACCATATGTCTGACTTTGTGAAAAAGCACAATAAAATGTGTTTTTTAGTTGGGTAATCGTCTTCCTCAGTAGAAACAAATGCACTGGGGGTGAATGGAGACCCATCCAAGATGGCGACCAGCCACTACGGCAGCTCCAATAGGCAGCACCACTCGACAGGGCGTCTACGTAAATGATGTCTGTGGTTTTTACAGATTTCTTTGCTTCTTCTTCCTCTCGTCTTGGGTTTTAATGGCAGTTGGCAAACAACTTAATGTTGCATTGTCACCACCAACTGGTGAGGAGGGTGAATCACGATTCTAAATTCTTCAACAGAAAATCGATAATAAATACATAGCGGAGGTTTTTTCTGCTTCAACACATCAGATTTGATTCCCTTGAGCGATTAACAGGCTTCTGCACAGCTTCATGACCTGCTGCATCTATGGAAATCAAACCAGTGACTGACGTAAACGAGCACTAGCTATACACTCTGAATGCGTCACATCAGCTGGAACTTGCACTATGTTGGACAGCAATGGCCTTTTTACTAAAATTTATATTTTTTATTTTACAGTGTTGGATTGGAGGAGATCTACAGCTGGTAAAACAGATTTTTAAAATAAACTAATTTACATTAAATACGTAACAAAATACATTTATTTTTACGTTTGTATGAATTTGCAGGTATCTGGATTTGAGGCGATTTGGTTCCGTTCCTCACGGCGGCTTCGGGATGGGATTTGAGCGATACCTGCAGTGCATTCTGGGTGTTGACAACATAAAAGATGTGATTCCTTTCCCCAGATTTTCCCATTCTTGCCTTTTGTGAGACTCAATTTAAAACATTTTGGAGAAATCCTGGAAGCCGTTTCTCTGTTTGATGATAATAAAATGATGCAAAATTAAGTTGATTTATAATTTTTTTTCTCGTTTTGTTCAGGATTTTTTAGCTTTAAGGCAAGGAAGCTTTATTTATACAGCATGTTTCACACACAGATGATTTAGTGGTGCAAGAAAAACAAAACAGATGAAAATCAAATTTAAAATAAAATTAGATTTATAAAAAGGAAAATGAATTAGTAGAAATGTTATTGGATTATGAGATGATACATTTATTATCACGTTTTTACTACAAGACCACAAAGTATTTTTTATAGTTTCCTATAATAAGATTCAGAGCGTGAGTTAATCGTCCACAAGGTGGCGCCTTTTCACATTTCTACCAATCAAGAATGATTTCATTTTTAATCAGTCCGCCTAATTTATGGTTATGAATTATTTTTATTCCTAAACATTAAAACATCCAAAAACGACTTTCAGTTTACTGTAAACTATTTGTAATGGTTTAAACACTTTTGCGTCTTTTCCATGTTTGTGGATCAAAACAAAGCATGTTTTATGTTTGCGCAAATTTGAATTGTTTTGCACATAAATGTTTTTTTTTTCTTTTTACAAATGAGTTTGGATATTTAGTTGTTTTCTTCCTGCAGGCTGTTGTCCATCCTGTTCATCCCACCAGCCCATCCCTCCCTCTCTGTGTGTGTGTGTGTGTGTGCGCGGTGGGCGTGGTAAGAGTTGGGAAAACAAACTGCAGACACCCACACACACTTCCTCAGCCCGCATCAGTTGAGTCGTTCCCCCCGCGGGCTCTGCGTAAAAGCCGGGGTCGTGCGTAATTTCCCTCCGAAGAGTCCGGGCGAAGCGGCTCTGCGCGCCGGTGGAGGAACCGAGAGGGACGGCTGACCACTTTCTCCTGCGCTGATTTCCAAATGGGGCCCGCAGACTGCAGCACAGAGAGCCAAACGCCGCCTGCGCTCTGAGCAGCAGTCATGTTCTAGTGTCAGACTTTTTCAGAGCGACAACAAGCAGCACGGGACGCACTGACTGACTTACTGACGGGCAAACATGAGCGGTGGAGAGATCATCTTCCAAGGATGGCTGAGAAAATCACCTCCAGAGAAAAAGCTAAGGAGATATGTGAGTGCACGACTTCAGGGTTTGTTTTTAGAAGTTTGACAACCTCATTAATTAGTTTGTTGTTTATCTGTAGCAGGTGCATCCCTCCTTCATGTAGGGGTCACCTGCAGAAAGAACACCTGTTCCTGGTCTTTAATGAAGGAGCTATTGCTTACATGGAGCAGATTCAGGAGTGTTGGTGTGGAGGAAAACCTGACAGCTGGTTGTAATTTTAGTAGAGATCCCCCTGATCTCCAAACTGTCATCCGGCTGTGATGAGGTCATGTCCAATCGAGCTGATTTGGGTCTTAATCTCCAGGTCCACTAATGTCACTGGTGACCGTGTTTGTGTCCTTTAATAAGCTGAAGCATCGCCTCTTGTTGGTTATGTGCAGGACGGCGGCTGCAAATCAGATAATAGGATTTATGGAGGGAGATGGAACCATGAGACAATCTCCTATAAATACAGCTGTCCCCTGTTTATGTATGGTGTTGCATTACTGGGGCCTCTCCATGTTCCTGCTAGCTGGCTTTGCCATGATGTCATCTTCGTGTTTCATTTGGAAATCCATCTTTGAATGTCTCCCCCCCTTCCCCACACACAATCCTGTCATTTCCTCATTGTCTTTCACTTCAACCTGACCAGTGTTTACACAGAGACCCGTGTGGATTAGTATGGATTGGCAGCTGCAGGGGGAAAAAGCACCAGCTTGGTTACAGAACTTTATAAACAACTAGAAGAGAGGGGAAAATGTAGGAAAAGCAGAGCTCACAGCCCTCCTCACCATGTGAAATACCCCCCCACACACAGAGTCTGAGTCAGAACAGCGAGTCATGAGATAGTGTCCAGAGCAGGCAGACTGGTGAATGTGATAAACCGTCCATCTGAAATTCCTTCCACTTAAAGTCAGACTGTGTGAACAATCAGAGGCATTTATTCACCAGTATTAGTGTCATCTGATGTTCTTAAGGCGATGCACCAGGTTATTTTCAGGTGTCACTTTCAAAATACGCCCAGACATTCCCCGTTTGAAGGTGTGTCAGGTTTGGAAACATCATAGCGACGTTTATTAGTCGTTATACTGGTGAGCTTTTTATTTATCGTCCATCCATAACTCATGTCAATGTGCAACCCCTTTAATTTGCAAAGTTCTGTCTCAGCCGGATTAGGCCGATGTTTGCTAATCAGAGTTCAGTGAAAAGGTCGGTCGTTGCAGTAAAAGCAGTTAGGAGACCTTCTGTAGCTGATATCCAAAACTCATCTGAGCTCAGAGCAGATAGTGAGAGCCAGTCGCCTCTGCTGAAAGCTGAACATGCAAATTAGATGCAAAGAAAACCACCACTAAAGGGATGCATGCAGCTGGAGGTAAAGACGGGACATGTTTTATTTTGTGGACACTCCTGCTTAGCCAGTTAGCGTTAAATGGTTTTTAATGGTTTATGGAGCCATTAAAGTCTCAGCAGCGCCTCTGCAGCATCCTTGCACAAACGCACAAGGGTAGAAACATTCTCACAGACATGTGACAGCAGCGCTGCAGATGTGCGCCGTCAGCACGCACACACACGCACACACACACGTTCCAAATGAATCTCTTAATTGTGGTTTAGCGTTTCTTTGGAGCCGATTAATGATTCAGAATTGGCAGTGTTTTACAACAAAGTGGGCGTGGCCTGATTTGAGTTTTATTGAACAGTGGCCAGAAAAAGCACAAGAGAGATGAAAACAACTGACGAATCGACTCCTGTGTAGTTCATGTGAGGTTATTTCACTCATCCGTCAGCGGCCTGACTTAATGCTTCATCACGGCTGCTTCATTAACCGCCGATAATCCTCTAGTTCCTCATCAGTGTTGATCCAGAGTAAAAAAAACTAAAGAGTTTGTACTCGAGTGCACACACTTCTTCAGAACTGTGCACATATGCAAGTCATCTGAATGAATCATGCATAAACTGTACACGGCCTACGTAGAGCGGATCACTCATGCGACGTGTCGTTTTGTAAACAATCCCTGTTCTCAGGTCAGGATCAAGCTGCTGTTTGCTAATTTCCCACCACGAATGTCAGTTTTGGTGTCTTAGATCACAAACGTGTCCGTTCAGATACACAACGGCTCCGCCGCATTCCAGACAGATCCTATCGGAAAGGTAATATCTGCTCTTTTTGGGTTTCGCTGTGGATGGCACGAGAGAGAAAGGTGGAGGAAGGCGGCGTGTTTTAGAAGGCTTTGTGTCCCACCGTCAGCTGCCGGGTCTGCTGTTGTTTTGCAGAGGGCCTTTGGGAAGTCCTTGCCCTCAGAGGTCAGCTCACAACGCCTCCCAGTTCCTGCTTTGACAGACAACCGGCATTCATGCAGGCATTTTCCTTGTTCCGTTTCATCTGAGGGCTTTGAGCTGCAAAACTGGGACGGCTTAATGTTGCGAAAGATGTTTGTTTTCGACTGATAGGATGACCTTTTATTTTTATCTATAAAAGGTTTAAATATTTAATATCTGCTGTAAATAGTTTGCTGAATGGCCTCAGTCTGAAGAAATAGTTTGCATCCAGCAAGACTGACGCGCTAACAGCTAGTCGGAACTAGCTTAGACCACAGTGTATTGCTGCTGTCTTAAAATGGCTCCAGTATAAAAACATCACACCAAATATGGCTTAAATACTAATTTAAAAGGATCGTAATGGTTGAAAATATCTACAGTTATTGTCGGTTTTGTTAGTATTTTGAGCAGACAGTGTGTATCTGTTGATAAGCAACTCTTTTAAGCAGTTATTGTTGCAGAAAAACAAAGACCGGTTTAGCTTTATGTATAAAAATCATTGTTTTCCCACATTTGTCGTTTTCTTTTGCATCTTTCTTCCATATTTATTTGTCTTTGCAACAATCTGATCGTGTCCCTCTTTCAACCTCGTGTCATCATATCCTGCCCCATGTCAGCAACTCTTTGAGCTTGGCCCCTGTGTGCTTTTGGTCCAAAACATCATTCTTTCATCAGTGACATTAGCCAGACTTCCTTTGGATGGCACCTTCAGGAAGTGCAGCGACAGAAGTCCCATGACAGGGAAAGAAATCAAATTGGTCGGCTAGAATATGAATGCATTTCTGTCTATCACGCTTTTATTGGCTGAGCTTAAAATAGCGCAGCCCTGAAGGAAATTAGATCCCTATGCTCTTTTTTTCCTCCTTGCTCATGATTTGGACCAGCAGTGAGATTGTTTTGTTTATTTGCTGAACTCTCAGAAAGTACAGCAACATCACAGCAGCTTTCATCAGATGGAGATAATAAAAACGAGACAGAAAAACACGCGAGGGACTGTTCTTTGTGCAGTCAGCATATTATGAAAAAGACATTCAGACATAACTTAAATCAACCGTACATAGAAGTGGTTTAAAGGCAAACTTGGTAGTTTTGCTTGCTTTTAGCGCCCCCTAGTGTCAAAAGTGAAACTTATCTCCTCGCTGTGCGTTTGTCTTTTTAACACCTTAATCTAACTGCTGAAATGTCTCCTCAGCCTTCATTAGTGTCTACAGGAGCGGTTCATCACTAAATCAAACAAATCAGCTGTGTTCATGATCTAAAACATGCAGGAAACATGCTAGAAGCAGACTGCAGCACCAGGCATGTCAGCTCCACTTTACTAAGTCCAACAGGGACCGGACCGGCACTCTGAAGTTGCAAGTGTGGTATTCTGGCCACAGAGGGCGGTGGGGGTGTGAGTGACACTTAATTAACCTGTAAAGGGTCATTTTAGCACAAACTGGCTCAAGAACATGATTTAAAATATGAAAAATTTGCATAATATGCCTTTAAAAAGTTTATGCTATCAGCTCCTTCAGTCTGAGATTTGAGATTAATAAAAATGGGGAAATTGTTCGGTATCAAGTTCTTGAGTGACCCTCACATTCACACCGAGTAGATGCGATCCAGTTTCCGTTCGACTGTTCATGTGGTTCATCTCCGAAATTCTGTTCCCACAGTAGCGCCAAAAGATTAGAAATTTGACAAAATACTTAAAAAATCATCCCTAAAATAAGATGAACTATCATTTACTGTTAACTGATTTGCCCGTCATTAATAATAAAACAAAAGCTGGCAAATATGATGCGACACAAGTTTTATTTTGAAATATACCGGATACACTGAAAAAGCCACTTTCTCATTTCCTGTGTGGCTCATGTAATTTATTTAACTTCATGAAAATCTGCAAGGGGCGTCCGGAAAAAGAAAAGTCCATGCGGAAACTTCCTGGAGCTCTCCAGATCCACACTGCACTGCCGCCGGTGTGAATGCTCTGAGTGGACTTGATGGTTTTTGGTCTATGTGGACGCCGTATGGAATCAGGACCGCATCTGTTCTTCTTTTGGCGTGAACAAAGGCTTCAGAGTGTTAGTTACCAGTAATAATAAATGTCTCAATATTTTCCTTTAGTTTCACAAGCTTGTTGCCTAAGGTCCTCCTGAAACTCCTCGCCCCCGTGTTGCCTCCTTGGCTGCCCTTCTGTCTGTGAAAGGTGCTACATAAATAAACTGGTTGAAACTGTTATTTTTGACATTTCTAGTGACTAAATTAAACCCCCAAGGTTTGCTGTTTAGGTAATAGAGTGTTTTCATGGCTGTTTCTAATTTCTCCTGTAGTAGCATCTCGTTGAGTTTATTCACATAAATGAAATGAATATTTCAAACAAACTTAGATGCCTTAAAGTTTCTCAGCAGCTGATTTAAACCAGCCAGACCAAACTGAGTGGAGTTCTGTGGCTGAACTTACACAAGTATATTCAGATAATTCTCTCTGTAATTAAAACGGCTCTGCAGAGACAAAAACAAAAGCTGAATGTCTGGAGTGCACATTTGTTCCCTGGCTGCAACAGTGCTGCAGCAGCGGTTTTTTTAAAACAGCTGAACACATTTCCAATCATTAGAACTCTGTTAAGATCCAGAAGTTCACCAAACGCTTCGATCTCCTGACCGATCATGGATCTTTCTCCCTTTCCTCTGTCACGGCAATGAGACAAGCATTCAGGAACTTGACACCGACTGTTGATTATCGATCGTGTGAAGAGATCACGTGTTGATCAAGATAACTGTAGATAGTGATCATCCACTGGCCCTTTCCTTTGACCCCTGAGAGCTTTTTCAAAGATGCTGACGATGTCGGGAACTACTGCCACCTACAGGTTTGGTATGTCTATGAATGTGCTTTACACTATGTCTATGGCTTTACAATACATTTTTTTGGCTGAAAACGAGGTGGTGGGGAACCAAGTGGGCGTGGGAGGATATTTGGTGTTACTAAAACCTGACTACGTGTGTACACAGTCTGGTAAAATTGTTCAAAGACCCACATCGGTCGGTTTTTGATTGTTTACTTGAAAAAGCTTCATATTGATGTAACTTAAAAATAAGAAATGACTAGGAATGTGTATTGGTAAAATTCTGGCGATACGATACGTATCACGATACAGGGGAGACGATACGGTGTATCACGATCTATTGTGATAAATTCACCCAGATGATTTTAGTGATTTTTTTAGGCTGAATTTATTGTAGGAAAATTCAATAAACAGTCCAAACTGATATGTTTATCATGAGGTATCTGAACCATAATAGAGGGATTTACATTTCAATGGTGGAAACAAAACCCGCTGCTGCCAACTAGCGGTCGGCGTTTGAATTGCACCAAAAGAAAAGAAAATACACAAATGTTTGCATGTAAATTCTTCCAAAAATTCAATACATGGCTTTTGAATATCGATATAATATCACAGGAAAAATATCACGATATATTGCCATATCGATATTTTCTTACATTCGCAGAAATTACCAATTCAAACTCAATTTTTTTGTTGTTTAGGTTATTTTGGAGGTTTATCACGGTGATGTCGTAAAGGTGTTATTTTACTAAGAAGCTGTTTTTGCTCACAATAATTAGATAAATATACAGACATAGAAAAAAGAAAATGTCATGTTAGAGAATAGATTTGCTGACATGCAACTATTAAATGGTGTATTTTTAGTCTGATTATTTGTAAAAGTACCACTTTAGGAATAGTAAAAATAAAAGCATTAATATCAACTTGACTGGAATTTGCATTGTGAACCATTAATGATGGCTGAGGTGATTGGTTTCTATTTCGTGTGAAGTTCTTGGCCATTCTGTGAAAGTTTGTAGGAGTTGGAAATGCGTAAGCCACGTATGCGCTCTGTGGCTGTGATACGTGTGGTTGGAGTAATTAGATTAAAAATAGCTGTAAGTCATTTTTTTCTTCTGTATCTCAGCAAAAAATCATAATGAAACTAATACAGCGGAAAAAAATGTTTTGTTCTGATTTCAAATCATTCTCGAAGTTGCAAAACCTTGAGTGTGATGTAAATGATGCTTGGGATTTTGTTTTATTCTCTTTTTCAAACCGTTACTGTTTGTTAGATAATATTTGTTCCTTAAAAATCTAGTCCTGGATTTATTATCACAAGCTCGTAGTGACAGTTCCAAAGTGAGCCACCTCATGAATTATTGGCAAAGCAGAATTTTAAAGCTGTGTTTTGATAATAAATACAAGCTGTTGCTAAATTACACCAGAAATGATTTGCAACAGGCTGAACGCCTCAGCAAATCAGCTCCTTTAGACACTGATTAGTCATCGTAAATCAGTAAAAGGAACTAAAACTTCCCAGTTTCGACAAAAATAGACCCTGCCATGTTGTTAGTGTACACATTTAGAGTTTAAGTTGACACGTTAGGAGGCAACGTTGTGTAAGAGCAAGATTTGGTGGTGATGTAGTGCTGCTGCTTGAAGAAAAAATATTTAAGAAAAGGTAAAATTGTATAAGTGACACAGTAACATATTTATCTATAATTCTACAATGAGCTACTTGCTTTTGTTGTCTTCGACTTTAAGACTACTTTTTTAATTCGTAGTATGTCTGACATCGTTCATATGTTTTTTCACAGTTAATTTTTATTTGCACGCTCAAGAAGATGATGCCCCCCAGAATTCAATTATAACAGCGCTGCAAAAACAGATCTTTTTGTTTGGTTCAATGAAAACTCAGTCTTTAATGTCTACATTTTAGAAATAAAAGCATTTTCTTTTGGAAAGTAATTTATTTTTAGAATAGCTTGAACATGTTAGGTTTATTTAAAAGTGGTGTAGGAGAGGTTTTTATTTGGCTGTGTTGCTTGAAATGCTCCTCGCATATATATGGCAACCAATAAATTAAGAGTTTTGTCAAAAAATAATAATTTTGATAACCTCTGGCATGTACAATCCTGGAAAAACCTCATCCAATCATTCAGAACGTCCCGTTCTAACCTCTGCATACCCCTCCTTGTGCGTGAATCGTGCGTTCTTGTCTTTGAGCAGCTGAACAGGAAGCGAAGCCAGAGCTGGGCTAGCTGTATATTAGCTCGTATACTACATTTTTATATACGGTTATGTAGCCTAAGTGGAAAGGAAGTAATAAGTTGTGGAGGCTGTGAATGAACTCTGCAGGTGTTATAGCTGCCGTGGGAGTTCAGAGTTAGCTTTTCAGGAGTTATTTTGTCCAAAATGACTCCTACAGAGTTCATTAGGAAACACCCCGGGTTTAACTTTCATGTCAGTGTTACATATCAACTATATAACTCTTTAGTGTTAAATTAACTACTCTTAGTGTTAAACTGGACCAAACACCCCAAAATGAACACTTTTAAATTTGCAGATTTAGGTCCCAGTGGCTCCTCTCTCAAACTTTTAGTGGGGACAGAATTCAGAAAACTCCTGACTGGAATCGGAATGTGAGGAATCTGTCAGAAGCCTGGAAGCACTGCAGCTGTTACGTAGGTGTGTTATGTTAGGAATTATGACAGAAAAGGTGCCGACAGTGGGTCGAAAAGTTAAAATAACATTATGTTTTTGTAGTTGTTTGACAGTACCTGTTGCGTCTGGAATTGTATTCTTAAGGCGTGGCTTAGTGGGAGGGGCCTAAACAAAGGGGGTTTGACCATTGTGTTTTTTCAAAATGTAGCTTGCTTGAACGTTTTTTTCCAGCATCATCTATCCTACCTTTAACATGAACACATGAACTGTACCATTGTGGTGATGTTAATGGAATGTCCAGGTTTACTTTAGTCACTTCTTCATATACTCTGCTGTGTGTCGCTTTACTCCAACGTATTACATCATCGTGTGTTCAAGTGTGCTTTAGCCATGTGTCATTTTTTTTCTGTGCCTAAAAATACAGAGATGCACACAGCTGTGCAGTCAGAGCTTATAAATAGACCAAATATGCATGGCTTAGTGTGTAAGGTCAAATACCTTTATGTAAAATGTTATGTACTCTTTATTTCTTATACATTTGTTGCCCTATGCATCCAAAGCCTCTTTGCAAATTGTATAAAGTAGCCAGAAGTTGCTCACAGCGTCCCCGTTTATGAGCTGCCGGTGATGGCAGAAGCAGGGGAAGCGGCACAAAGAGATCTGATTGAAGATAATGCTTCCCGTTAGTTAAACTGTCAGAGTGGGCTGATGCTAAATAAGACCAGCCTTTTTGCTGAAATGGAGACATGGTGAGAGATTACTCATTTTTCTAATAATGGAACTGTTCAGCTGCAAATTGAGGCTGATTATATCTGCTGAGAGCTTTTTAGAGGTTGTTTTCTTGTGACGCGCAGCAGATTCTGCAGATCATTGCTTCCAAGTGGTAAATGCACGAGAACCACTGCTGCCAAAGGCGACAGCCCTCGTTATTCATCATCACACCTGTTGGATGGAGCCGTCTGTCGCAGTCACAAGATGACGTTGCATATCGGTACGTGGAATAATTTGTCACAACCTTGTATAAAGCTCTGTTTTGATTTTGCATGACCTTTGGGATTGCACACACGTTGGAAGCATTTGAATTAAGTGTGTCTACTTTTCTTATTCGAGATAATCTTGTCTGTTTGGAGCCAGTGGCTGACCTCCCACCATCTTTTTTAACACACGTGAATTTATAGGCCTGTTTGGGGCTTGTGTATAACAGCTGCTGTTCGTCAGTCAGTGTTTAGACTTTTCTGTAAATTCGAGCTTAACTGTGTTCTTATGACCCTACGGCGTCTGCTTAACGTCGATTTGTGTTTACCTTACTGGGCACAGAACTGTCTCTAGTCCTGGAGATTCTGGATCTCTTCATCTGTCACCACGAGTGATGTGTTAGAGCTGCTGAAGATGAACGCTGTTGGCATACTTTTGTTTGTGACCTGATTTTTTTTCCTTTTTTTATGCTCCAGAAAAGGTTTATTATAAACTCTGAATGGGACAGTTGCCTGGTTAACGTCTCCCTCTGAGAGGAGGTGTAAAACTGTGTGAACTATGTAACTTTGAGGGACGTTTAAAGCTAGAAAAGCAGCATAGTGCACATTTTAGGATTTGTTTTTGTACTTTATGCAAAGCCAGATCATATAAAAACAACCAAACTATTGATCAGAGCTATTTAATCATAGCTATTGTCCATCCGGCCAGCTTTGCCACAGAATAACAAGTGTGTCAGCGTTCTGGTGTAGTAATTAATTAATGCATTGTAAAACTGTCTCCCCTGCTGTTCTGTTGATGAGCAAAACTTTTGGTGAAATTACATTTTAGGAACCAGATGGGATGAGAAGTCAATACATTCACCTTCTATCATTCCTGCTTGGTTAACATTGCAAAGCTAAACTACAACCTTTAGGATTAAAGGAAGAAAAAAGGAGACATATTATGAATTTTTTCTTAACTTATAATATTTCTATGGTTGAGACAAAGCATGTTTAGGAAGTTCTTTGCCCTAAATCCCTCTCACATGAAGCGATTTCAGCACTTTTATTTTTGACAATTTCAGTACCTTCCAGAATGAGCCGTTTTAGCGCTCTGTCACTTTAAGAAAACAAGCTGAAGTTGGCCACGCCCACCCATCTTACCACTATAAGCCGAGAAGCCCCGAAATCCAGAGTGGCTCAAGCCTATTTTACACCAAATGCAGAATGGATGCGGTCCGGTTTTCATATGACTTCCACGTACACCAAAGAGTCCAATCAGAGCATTCACACCGGCTACGGTGCGGTTATGGATCCGGAGCTTCAGGAAGTTTTCGCATGGAGTCTATTTTTTCCAGATGTCATCAAGTTGACAAAATTACATGAGCCAGGTAGGAAGTGACATGTGAAACAGCGAGGTGCATCTGGTATATTTCAAAATAAAACTTGTGTTGCATTATTTTTTGCCAGTTTTTGTTTTGTTATTAGATCACAGTGTATGATAGTTCATGATATTTTTACAGGCACATTTTTAATCATTTGGTGCTCTTATGGGAGCAGATATCCAGAGACGTTCAGCTCACGAACCGCAATCGGTGTGAATGACAGTCCGTCTGGATTCAATACGACCAGACCACCTCCGTACCGCATTCGGTGTGAAAGAGGCTTCGGAGCAGAGCCGCTGTTCCTCCAGCAGCAGCTGTCTTCCACGTAAGAGATGCTTCTACTCTACTTTCCCCATTTGTGACATCACAAACGGGGACTTTTAGAAACAGCTTGTTGTAGGCACATAATTGCCTGCTTTTGAGCACTTATAGCTTACCTATAGTTGACAATAGGAACATCATTGAAATTTAAAACTCTTCACAGATAGTTGGCGTTATCCAAATTGCCATTTTGATATCTTTTATTAAGTTCATGGATGTCACTCAATCTAACTTTCCAAAATATTTGCAAACAACCTCTTCTCACTCTTGCAACCGTTTACTACATAAATAAATTATACATCAAAATGTAAATTGTTTTGTCTGTTTCACCTGCTGACTTCCACGTTGCCATAGGGCATACAGTTTTCTAGCAAATCCAGTTCCAGTTTATTTATAAAGTGCTTTCCACAGGGCATAAAAGTCCACCAAGTGCTGTACAGGAAGAAAATAAACCATAACAGGGCCTACCTGTAACAAGACTGTAAGGGGATATAAAACAACAAAAAACAAAGAGCTTAATAGAACAAACAATACAAAACACAAACCATAGCATAAAAACCAGTCAAAGTGTGCTTCCCATCATTCTCCAAAAGCAACACTGCTCACAGCCGCCTTTCTTTACTAATTTCTGAAAGACAACACAGCTTCTCCACGCGTCTTTTCCTCCGCCCACGTGCTCTGAGACATCCACTTTCCTGAGAAGAGTATGTAAACAAGACCTGGCCGTGCGGGGGCGGGCCAATGCTACCAAGACCAGACCAGGTCAGGCCAGATGTGAAAGCCCCAATAGAGCCCCATAATCAAACGTGGAACTTAAGGGTCTTTTGAAGTCATCATATCTCTAACATAAAACAATGTAGACGCTAACTTGGATGTGTTACCGCTACATCCTTTCAGTCTGATTAACCACAAGTGACATCCTCTCAGTCACTTGTGGTTCCAGAATTTTTAGACCTGACTTTAAGTTTTGTACTGCAATTGTTTGTTTTTATAGGCCTGTGTGCTCCAGTGTGTCTATGTGTTGCACTTACAATTGCAATCAAGTTGGGTTAGGAGGCAGCATCAAGAGACTCATCCCACCTATACGTTACAATCAGCTTAACGTAAGCTCTTATGGGCTTTTGCATTTTTCAAATTGTCAAAAACATTAAAGGATGCAAATATTTTAGCCAACATGTAGACAAAAAGAGAAATTGGGCTTAAAGGAGACAATGTACACATCTGGTGGTTGTCTGTGCTGGGCACAGCTTTACAGTACCAGTGTTTGTGCAGCTGTGTGTGTGTGTGTGTGTGTGTGTGTGTGTGTGTGTAATCCAGAGAAGGTCAAGTCAACCTGCTGACTCCTCCTCCGTTGCTTTAATGGGACCAGAGGTAAACAAGCCTGTTCTATCCTTTAGCTTGAATAACATGGTTGTTTAACTTGGATGTTTGCTCGTAGACATTTAAAAACACGCTGACTGATTCCTATCATGCGGCCTGTTGACACAGCCTACTACTAAACACACATGTTTCTCCATTGCTGTAAAAGGCACACCTTCACTTAATTGTTTGGGTCCTGGCTAAGTTGATTAGCTTGCGTTATCGGGACAGAACGGTAATAAACCCGACTCTAACAGATGAGAGTTACGCTCTCATAACTCCTGATTGCACCAATTTATTGTCCAAAATTATGTTTAATGAAATTTGTCTTTATGGCAGTGAAATAAAAGCTTTGGTTCATTTTTTTTCCACCCACAGAATCATTGTTTTTGCTTTCAGCCACAAATAGAAAAGAGAAAACACTTTTCTACTGGTCGACATCTGAAGAAACAAAAGAAACTGTCCGGTTGAACCGGTTTTGATCTTATTTATAGAAACAAACTCACTCAGAAGAATGTTTGTGTGGTTTTGTTATTAGATGTTTTCCTTCCAGTTATCTAAAATAGATGCAGACGGGTTTTGATGTTTTCTTTCTTTGTGTTCCACCGAGGTCTGCATGGCTGCCGTGAGATCGGGACACATGAACTAGAAAACGGTGAGATCAAGACTTAAAGAGCGAGTAACATCTAAATCAACGTTTTTTTGCTGATAACCTGTATAGATGAGTGTCTAATAGTGCTGTAGACATGTGAAGTCATTATTTTGGCAGTTAATGCAAGTTACTTGAAATGTAATATTTCAGGCAAAAACCATAATTATATCTCCATCTTCAGGTTAAAACTCTGCTCCACACTGATCTAGAATCAGCCACAGCTGATGTCTGTAGCGCTGCAGAGTGACGTTGTCTGTACCGTACTACGTGGCTGCGCTGCACTGGACTCCAGCTGAGTCTCGGCCTCACCTCCACCTGGCGCAACCACTCACCTGCCGATATGACACGTTAGGGCTCGGAGCCGCTCGCCTCCTTGAAAAAACCTCCTCCCCCTTTTTTCTAATGATCGCGGTGGACAGGAAATCCTCCAGCCTGCTGCTGTTTTGAGTCTGCTCGTTCTCCTGAGCCGTAAGTCTGCTTCGCTTGTGTGCTCGTGTGCACGTGTGAGTGCTAGTTACGACTCGTTTTTCTGACTGAGAAACTCAGAGTGCACGCGGGGGGGTTGAGGAGGGTGCTGTCAACCACTGCCTCACTAGCTACGTTAACATGCGCCAAATTTCCCCAATCCGATTCAAATCTTGGTTGATCGGAAATCCCAAATCTCTGTTTACACGGACACTAACTGAAATGATCCGATCATGCCGTGAGTAGGTTGAGCATGTGCAGAGTTGTCTTTCCCGGAAAAAAAAAGAGTAAACAAACGCCATCTTGTTCGCACGTCTCTTCCCTCAATTTTTATTTTCTTATTCTCTAGCTTTGTCCTTTGACTTACCCCATTATGGACCACTTCTGTTTACCTCCCGCCATGTTTTCGAATTGTCCTGAGCATCTGCAAAGGCGGAAAGACGTCACGCACATGCGCAGTGGGCATTATTTTACTCCAACAATCCGAATGGCAGTGTACTTGGACGTCAATCGGATTGACGATCGGACAAAACCACCTCTCTCAATGAAATTCTGATTTCCGAATCGGATCAGAATATTCCAATTGACATTTTGACATGGCAAATTTTTCATCTGATAGGGCGTTCATTCTGATTACGTGTGTCCATGTAAACGTAGCTAGTGTTGTTCTCTCTGTCCTCCAGGTGACGCCTTTTTTCCAGGTATTTTTCAGGAAGTCTACTAGAAATAAGTCTCCACCCATGGTGTTACTCACCCTTTAATGGGGTGATTGAATGGGACCATCCAGATATGGATCACTGCTCATCTCGTCAGAGAGCTGCTGCAGTTATTTGTGACTTAAGATTAAAAAAAACCCCAGAAGATTCTTGAATCTATCTGTAATTTTTCCTAGAAATAGAACTGTGCTCTGAGGTTTTTATGTTCTATTTGCTGCTTTGATTTAAGCGTTGTTGTGTTTGTTCTGAGTGTAGAACATCATAACGAGATGCTCAAACATGAACGTTACAACATGTACTTTGTGGTTTGTAACATTTTGCTCCGACGATAACGTGACCAACTCCCTGTTTCTAGTACGCGGTGTAATTCCAGATCAAAGCCCTCTTGGTGTTCCTGACGGCTCTCTAGTTCAGTTGTTATTAAGGGCAATGCTTCTAGCCAGTTTCCCCCCTCTTTTTCTTTTTGAACAGCCTAAACTAAATCCGCGAGGGGGAGGGGAGAATTGAAGAGACAAGAGAGTTCAGTCCAGTTTTACAGCTTCGGCTCGTCTACTTCCCAGTTCACAGACAGTGATCGATGGGCTTAGACATGCTCTGTAGGCCAGGCTGTGGGTGGGTTAGCTCGTTTTTGTGTGTGTCCTCCTCCCTGATGATTTACTTTTGCCTGGGAAGTTTGCTCTCTCTCTCTCTGTTTTTAAACAACTCAAGATGCAAACATGAAAAAGAGAAGTATCACTGTTGCTAGACAGGAAGATCACCAGCAACTAAAAACAGCATTTGAACCCCTTATTCAGACTGAACTCTGATTTATTTCTCTTCCTGATGAAACGCTTCATTTAGTTTTGTAAATTATTTGACTTTTCTCTGTTTGTGAAGGCTTAATATGCTCCTCGCTGCTACTGATGGATGCCAGCTGGGTTGCACCGGCCTTTTAAAACCAGGCATCGCTCCAAAATTCAATTTGGTTTTTTCTCTTTATTCCACAAAATATGCTAACATTTTTTTAATGCATAATGCAAAGAGAAACCCGTTTGGACTGGAAGAATAAACGAGAGGTGCTTTGCATGTGTTGTGGTGGAACACCCGAGGACTGTTGTTAACTTCTCTAGAATCTGCCGTCATACACCCTTCTGTGTCATCGTTTGTTTTGGTGAGCCATCAAAACAACCTCCCTAACTCAGAAGTGACCTAAAACAGAGATTTTCTACAGTTGCACAACTTGTTGTTGCTTTCCTCTTTTTCTGTATTCTTGAGATTCCAGTTAATGGCTCCAGTTTTTATCAGTTAATCAGTCTGTGTGGGGAAAAAAACACCTTATACCCCAATACCGCAGGAGACGGCTACACACCAAAGATAAGCTCACTCTCTGCACTTCCTGGAAACAAAGATGTTGATGCTTAAACAGATCGTGTAAAGATAAAGAAAAGATTTTGTGGTGTGAAATCAATTCTAATAATGTGTGAGTTTTGTGCATTAAAACACAGGAAATGTATCCCTTAAAGGAGCAATGTGTACAGTGAAATAATCACAAAACAGTCTGCCTCAATCATGTTGGAAGGAAGGTTACACTGAAACAGAATTCATTGTCAGCCAGCTGGAGGGTTGTTTTCGTCCTTTAGAAAAAACTAAAGAGGGACGTGGTTACTGTTTACAATCAGTGAGTTTGTGAGGTTGCCGTGTCTCCGGTGAGCTAACGTTGCAGCGCCGGTATTTGTAATTTGACACCGGCAGGTAAAAATCTGCAGGGTTGTTTAAAGAACTAAAGCCAGTAAACAGGAGCGACCCAGAAGTTATTTCTTGTACCACTAAGAAGCCATGGCATCTTTTATTGTTTTACTCTAATATCGAGTGAAGCAGGCTAGAGGCTAACGTTGCTAACGGTGAATTGGAAGCAAATAGTCGGCTCTAAAATTGTCTCAAGCTAATTTTTCAATTACCAACTACTTGATATTACAGTGAAATGTATGTGTGAAGTGAATAATTTGTCAATTGTGGCGTTTTACTAGCTTCAATGAGTTGTTCAGAACTATAACAGCAACAGAAAGACAGCTACAACCACACTTCCTCCAATGACGGAGAAATATTACCGTAATAAGTATAGAGCTCCCTACCGTGAAACACCCAAGAGTGCTAACACCAGATATGACAATGTATTCATCTACTTATCAACGTACTGTGTATGACTCGACTTTACTTGGCATCTAGAGTCTTCTGGTGCTGAGCCACTACTGGAAACAGCCATAAAACTTGTGGAACACCTGTGAGAACAAGATTGCAGTAACCAAATTTGACCACAGGATGTCATCCTCACTTCATCCTTACATATTGCACCTTTAAAGGTGCAGTATTCATTATTGGAAAAAGCTGTTCAAGCAAGCTACATTAAAAAAAAATGTCCAGAACCAACTCCGATATGTTTTTGCAGATGAATACTTTGCTTAACTTTAGGATAATAAAGACAAGATGACGTCTCATGGTGTCTATTTGTACAAATGTTTTTTTTAAATCTCCGTTTGACCATTTTTAAACTTCTAGTTCTTTTCTCTGTTCAACTCCAAAGCAAGTTAATCCATATTTATCGAGGATTATCACAACAAAAACAATCCAGGATTTTTGTGTAAACTCTCCTGTACAGGCTTGTGAGTAAATCCTCATTTACATTTGTCGGTTTTTAGATTTATCAGTCTGTTCGCATGGCTCCCGGGTATTTTGAGTTTAGTTTCCTTCTCCGGGTGTCATCTGTAAACCACTACACATTACATTTACTGCAGGATGCTGAATCCCTCTGCATCTTCAAGTTAATGGCCTCTGAGAACACAGCGTTTTGCATCCATACTTTCAGTAGAGATTGGAAATATCTCTGCAGTGTGTGTGTGTGTGTGTGTGTGTAGTTTGCTCTGAGGGGAGGTGTTAGCCTTGCAGCAGTGCCTGTGTTGATGAAGGTTAGAGAGGAGAGGAGGCCAGCAGGATCCTGTGTGTCAGCAGCCTGCATGTGAGACAGCGCCTGGTGGAAGTGCATCATTGGCACGAGTCCAAAAGCCCACCCCCACCACCTCAGCGCTCCTTCACGCCCCCTCTCCCTTCCTGGTCTTTCTTCCTCTTTTATTTCTGTTTGCAGAGTCCCTTTAGACGAGCCGCTGGAAAATCATACGGAGCTGCAACAATGGAAGCTGCTCCTCCTCCTGGATGGTTTTCCAGGGAATGAACAAAATAATACACGTTTTAGTTCACTTCCTCCTGAACTTTAGGCTGTTTCACCATTCCCAACACCTCCCTGTTGCCCCAGCGTGCACGCACACACGCACACAAGCATGCATGCACGCGGCTTGATTCTGATTGGACTAGGTACTTGTCTTTCTTGAAACGGAAGGAGCCTTTAATCTGTCACAGTTTCTCGTCGCTCAAGGAGGGATATCTGCACAGGAAATACGTTGGGAGGGAGTAAACACCTGCTGGTCTCCCCCCTCCTTCCACTTACACAGTCGCCAACAACCACACGTGCGCTTAAAAAGGCAGACTTTTCTTTTAGGTCTGTTTGATCAACAGTTCACACCACAACCTGGGTCCAGCTGTTGAGTGCGTTACCATGGCAACACTTTGGCTCATGGATTGTAAGAAGAAAATAGTCATTCAAACGGTTTAAAATACAAAATGAAGTAAATTGTTTTTTAAATTGCAAATAAAAACTTTATTTCAATTCCAGGCCTGGAAGAAGCGCTGGTTCATACTCCGGAGCGGCCGGATGAGCGGTGACCCCGATGTCCTGGAGTACTACAAGAACGACCACTCGAAGAAGCCCATCCGAGTCATCGACCTGCACTGCTGCGAGCAGGTGGACGCTGGCCTGACCTTCAAGAGGAAGGAGTTCCAGGACAGCTTCGTGTTTGACATCAAGACCTCAGACCGCACCTTTTATCTTGTGGCCGAAACCGAGGAGGAGATGAACAAGTGGGTCCGCTCCATCTGCCAGCTGTGTGGCTTCAACCAGTCGGATGACTCTCATGGTATGGAGCCGCCGCCTGAAAATCTGCTGAGTGCATTTATTTTCTAACTGCCGGTTTTCATTTATAGAAGATTTATAGGATAAAGAGACATTTTGGGTCATTGTCCATCCTTCTTGCAAAGAGCTGCTCATGGTCTGCAGGGTTCTTAAGAGTTGAAATGTCTTTGAAAGTGGTAGAAGTGCGTTATTTACTTTTATTAGACAACGAACAGAAACTATTGTTTATTAAACCTTTCTATCGCCTGCATCTGTACAGATTTATAAACCAAAATGATCTTCCTATTAATAATCCGAGTGTTTTCATGTCCACAGCAGGCATCTTAGTTTTCTGAAATGGGTTAGCTAGCAAACCCGGTCCAGCCACATGATATTACTGGCAGCGGCATTTATCCATCCTTGTTATTTGAGAGAGTGGAATAGGAACCTCGCTGCCAGATAGATGGACGCAGTGTCTGAGCCCATTTATTGATTTTCCTCTAGTAGGCCTCTGATCTGTGTTTCTTATTTACAGGAGGATGGAACTTATTACTCAGGGAATTTAAATGAGACATATTATACAAAAGTCACTTTTTACATCCTTTTGTCCTGCCATGTGGGTCTGCCTCTAAAAACACTTCAAACGTGGAAAAAAACTTTTTTTTGTCAGTATTTATTTATTTATTTATAGACTTGGATTTCAAGAGGATGAAACTGGTTGAGATGAGCCATCTCGTGTTTGAGCGGGTCCTCTTACAACAAATAAAGTCAAGATAGCAGTAAAAAAAAAAAACTTAATCACTGATCACAACCTGGGTAATTAAAAAAGTCAAAGCATTTAAGAAAAACAATAAATAGCACAGAAAAATACATGGATGAGGTGAAGGTTACTGTAGATGCATGGATACTGATACCCGAAGTATTTGGTTTTAGGAATTATGTGCCTCAAACAAGTCATTTTAAAAAGTCCCTATTTGTGATGTCACAAACGGGGAAATTAGAATAAAATAATCTCTCACATGCAAGAGAAGAATGCTAATGGAGGAGCAGTGGCTCTAGTCTGTGCTTCTCAGCTAATAGGAGGTGGGCGGAGCCAGCTCCAACTTGTTTTCTTAAAGTGACAGAGCACTGAAACGGCTCATTCTGGATGGTACTGAAATTGTTTCATGTGAGAGGGATTTAGTACAAAGAATGTCATAAACATGTTTTGTAGCGACCATAGAACTATTATAATCTACGAAAAAAGTCATAATATATCCTAATTAGAAATAAGTTAAGTGATTCATATCAGTTTATCTCATGGCTTCACGACTGCAAAACTATCCATTTAACGATGATTTTAAAAATAATTTAACAGTGTAAATATTCTGCCAGTGCAGTAGGATAATTACACCTTTAGAAATAACAAAAATATCCTGGATCAAGATTAGTAATTCTGCTCTTCCTTAGCATAAGATTCTAGCATATACCGTACCAAGATTAAAAAATACATGTTTGTTAAGACATTAATCCAACTGGGCATCAAATAGACATCCCAATGCTAACATCTGTGATATTTTTGAAATATCTAACATTTCACTATTGGCAACAAAGATTTAGCTATCCTGTCTGATGGCGACAACAGCGTTGTGTGTTTTCTAAGCCAGCCTCAAAAATTTGAGGCTCTTTCATCGTATTTACTTTTAAAACCTCCCTCTTTTTTCCCAAACATCCAGATTGTTTTCATGCTGTTGTTTTCCCTCCACCTGGCAGCTGGTGGACGTTAATCTCGGTGCACATGGTTGATCATCTGTAACGTGCAATATGTTCAGGTGTGGGATAAATAACAGTTGTGACGAGTGTAATGAACTTCACATCACAAAAACGTCCCCTGGGTCCACATTTAGCAATTAGCAAGGTCCCGGCTGTCGATGTGGAAGGGTGTTTGGTGGCGCTAGCTGGGTGTAGCCAGGAAATTAGTTTTTGGGGACATATTTTAATCGTGACGGCAGCAGCGGCGGTCGCAGTCCCCTTTCAAGTCTAAACATCACACTTGGTCATGAAACTGTGTTTTCACAGAAATGTTTTGCTCCTTTTTACTCTGAAACGGAGTCTTTTAACCATTTTAAATTGCTTTCGTTCCCATATAAAAAAAGATCTTAAATTATAGATAGAAAGTTTAGATATCCTGTATAAGTGTCCAATTCTACGAAAAAGCCAAATCTGCCAATCCACATCAAATTGACCATTTTCAAACTCATTGGTGCCTTGAGCTCTGATCTTCAACAGTGGCTGTTTTTTTTTTAAGGATACTCCTAATCTCATCATCTTTGAGTATTTGTGCACCAGGAAATAGGTTTGACATAAAAATGTTTTTGCACATTAAAAAAAGACTCATCTTAAGTGCACCCTGCATCCATGCTTAGTGAAACCATCTCACCAGGTCACGCTGCATGTTCTGTGCACACTCGAAATACATCTTCTTCCTGGTTTCTATTTTCTTTTCCAATGGCCACGCAAACAGGACCCGCATCCTAAGATTGGTCCAAAACACTCTTGTAAAACCTGCTTTGCACATGACATTTTTCAGCCTCTTTTCCCCTCCCACATGCTGTTGACATTTATGCAGAGGAAATCTTTTCCTCATCTCGGTAACTTCTTCCTGCTCCCTCAAGTGGTATCGGGTGTTTTTCAGACCGACAGTGGAAACAAATGCTCATTTAGACTGAACGTTTTCACTAGGGTAGATCTCTAGCCTGGCAAGTCACACTATACCTGTCAATATATAGCCTGGCCACGACCCATAGAAAGAGCTCTGTGTGGCGGATTGTCTTTAAAACTGTCTCCACATGCAATTGGACAGCGCTAAGACCAATCAGAGCAACAAACAATGTCACATATTCATTGCTACTTAAAGTGGACCTAGAATGCAGTTGATCAACAATCTAAAACAGCTTTGAGCCTCTAAAAAGCATAAGAAATGTTCTTTTGGCTTTCATCTGTCCCAGGAGCCCTGATACAGGCCATTCTAAACCCCCTAAACCAGCCTTACTGTGAAAAGAGCTGTTAGCTCCTCCCACTCGGCCAGGACATTAATATGATAATGAGCTGCTTGCTGATTGGTTGGTTTCCTCATAAGGCCTCAGACACTGGAGACATGCAGGTTTGAGGAGGCGAGGCTCCCCCTTATGACGTGTTAAGGAAGGTTTTCTCAGATCAGAAGTTTTTCTCTCGCCTTTTTCAACTTTCTAATTTACATAAAAAGTAGGTCACACACGGCTTTGACTTTTTGGCATGCTACTGTTGACCACCCAAGCTGTCTTATTCAACAACAACAAGGAAAATGTTGGTTTACATTCTGGCTACTCTTTAAATCAGTCAACGGTAGGGATGGGTACCGGAACCGGTACTTTTTAAGGCACCGACCGAATTCCGTCGAACCGACCGAGCACCGTTTCACGTGACAAGAAACGGTGCCTTGTTTCGGTACCTGACCTAACGAGAACTTGCGAGACAGCAATTTGCCAAATTAGGCCGCAGCGCCGGTGTTATGTCGATATGTGTTCCCCCCTCGAGAAGTGTTTCACCGGTGATTGAGCGGAAAGTCGCTAGTCGCTGCAGGCAAGCTGTAAACAGAGCAAGCAGCATGGCACAGAGGAAGAGCTCTAAAGTTTGGGTCCACTTTACTAAATGGGATGGCTATCTGGGTGATGAAGAAACCAGCAACAATGATATAAGTGAGGCATCATTGTCTTAATCTGCTCCAGCAGGTAAATAAACTGTTTAACATAACATTATCTTGATATTTTAGCTCCTGTTCCGCTAATGGTGCGTTCGCTTTCTCCTCGGAACTTGGAAATTTCGACTAGGAGAAAGCAAACGCGCTATAAAGTTTGGCTTCACTTCACTAAATGCAGTGGGTGATTGGGTGATGATGAAACCAGCGACAACGATCTAAGTGAGCATCATCATCTTAATCTGCTCCAGCAGCAAAATAAACGTTTATGTTTAAGATAGTGTTAGCTTGATATTTTAGCTAGCATTAACATTGCTAATGGTGCGTTCACTTCCTCCTCGGAAATTCCGACTTCCGAGTAGGAAAAATCAACTGTTTGAAAAAGAACGGCAAAATGAATGAAGATACACAGTAAATTTAGTTCACAGCAGTTTCTAATACTACAAGGACCCACCATCACACAATTTGTCCAGAGGGGAAAGGAGAGGAATAGGAGCACATGGAGCTGGGTTTTAGTTTCTGCATCATTTAGAAACAGTTGTGGTTAAAGGTTTTCATATTGAAGAATTTTGTACAACACTACGATGATAAAATACAAACAGTTGTATGTTATTTATTGTGATGTTTATCAAATATGGTTATATATTGAGAAAAAATAATTTTTTAATTAAAAATTTGATTTAAATAATTATTAAACACTCAAAAGTATCGAAAATAGGTACCGTGAAGTACCGGTATCGATTCATAGGTACCGGGAATTGGTACCGTATCGATTCAAATGTCAAAGGTACCCATCCCTAGTCAACGGGGCATTCCGCCACATGTCGAAGGAAAAGAAGCAAACTTAAGTACCTCTATTTGTTCACGTCTCAAAGAAAAACCCAAAACCACAGACATCACATGCATAGACGCATCTACACAAATGCTGTCACTGGCTAGGCATGAAACTGTTCGGTCCAACTGTAGATCTGCTGAGCGTACAGTAGAGCGTGGCTAGACCGACCTGCAGAGCAAAATCTTTTGCTAAGGTTTGTCCAGATTTCTTGGCTACTAGATTTACTGAATTTCTCACAACAGAATTGTTTTTTTCCCAACACTTTTCATTTTTTTCTCTCATTTACCAAATGACACACAGCTCCTTTTACAATCGACCAAATCCAAGTTTCATCAGCTTAAATAAATTCAATTGCTGCTTTTGCGTGGGAACAAAGTCCATTTTTAGACAGACATTCTTGCTGTGTGGAAATTCTCAGCACATTAGGAAAATAGTTCTGCCTACTCAGACTAGTAAACACAACCTGTCACTAATGGAGCTGAAATTGATGACGTGAGCAAACGTGGGAGTGTTATCTCCATCTGATGCTGAGCAACACGTTGCCTCGTCTATTACCTCAACATCAAACGTGATCCAGATACGTGGATGTGTTTTAGACGGAGATCAAAAACTAGTCAAAGATCTTTTTTTGTTTTTGAGGGTAGGCTAACAACCATTTCCAGATGTGAGTCATTGTGACATAGATAGAGTGGGAATTCCCTCTCAGAAGGTAAACAAGCCAGGCTTTAATAAAACAGACGTTAGTTCCTCCTGTGGAAATTGTGTTCGCTGACAGAATCAGCAGAAGCTGATCGGTGTGTTTGCTCATGCAAACCAAAGGTGTGAACTCAACTTTTAGCTGCAACAGATTGAGAAGATTATGCTGCGTTAAAGCAGCTGTGTGCACAACGTCACATTTGTTGTGCTTGTGCAAAATCGTCCTAAATAGGATTAGCTCTGCTTGGCGAGACAGCAGCACCGTCTGAAGGAGTGCTGAAGTGCGCTCCTCAGAGGATTTTGTTGGGAGTTTTGCCAGCATCAGTGTTTTTTTTAAAGGCCCTTTGATCTGAACTCACCTTCTGTTGTTCTTGCTGCATTACAGCAAGCTGTGCTTTACGGCTACGAGGAAGGACCGCCGAGGGCAATACGTGACAGTTAATGTTACACAACCGACTTTCTGTCATCTGGTACTCTGCCGTGCTTTGTTTAGTTTCGGTTTCTCCCCCACATGTGCTTTCTCGCAGCACGCTCATGTATTTTGCAGCTGGTTCTCTCACATGTAAGCTTATATTTTTAGTGTTCTTCTTTCAGAGGAACATAACTGAGGCCCCTCTTGTGATAAATGTTCACTTGTTGAGTTTTTGAGCAGTTTTTGTTCATGAAAACATTAAAAATACAGAACTGATTTATTTTAAAGGTCAAGTTCACTGAGAAAAAGTTTTTTGCTTGTTATTTTTTAAATCTGATCAGTCACTCCGAGTTTACCATGCAGACTAAACGTGAAAATAGTCTTCTACCCCTATTTCCTGCATTAGTCGCTGATAGAAAATAGACATTAGCACGTGATCATGTCAAATTAGCATTCATGGACTCACCCATCTTGGCTAATGGCCGGGGAAGGCTGTTGTTGGTTTAGAGTCCAGGAAACAGCAGAGAACGTCTCGGCTAGTAGAAGCTAACCGTTAGCATTAGCAACTCCACCACATGGCAGAACTCCAGGCTTGTGTTATTTGTGGAGATAAAACATCAACGTTGCAGAACAAACAGAGTCACGTTGCTGTCAGCCAATCAGAGGCGAGATGTCCAAATATCAGAAAATAAGGCTCCAAATCTTGTCGTCTGAAGCTCATCTCGGCTGTAGCTCACTTCTAGCTCCTGAAATAGAGATTGATTCACAAAGCATTCATTTATACTAGAGACTTCTGCAAATGTGTTGAAAAAACAAGAGAACTTGGTCTTTAAATCTTTCTGAAAATAGTTTTGTTTTGAAAAGTAGTTTTTGTGAAGCTAGAGTTTTTCAGAACTTATGTTTTAGAACGATCAATGGTACAAAAACTCAGAAATGTGTTTATCTCCACAAATAACAAGTCTTCGGTTAGCTCAGTTAGCTTTAGAGCTTAGCATCAGCCCTTCAGAAACCTACAGGTTTGGATACAGTCTTGCTGAAAATGCTTTACCAGGCTTATTTTATCAGTTTACTAACTGTTCTCTCTAAAACCTGAATTTGGCGTAAACAGTACAAGAATCATTTCCATCGACTGATGTTTTCCTGACCCCGTACGGCTGCAGTAAAATGATTAAATGTTGTGCTAATATCTCTAGTATTCACCGTCATCAGGCCTCTTAGTGTCTCTTTAAATGAGAGGCAGCTTTTCCCCCAATGCCCTTTATCTGCATTGATTTCTGCTGAAACGATGACTCCATGGCACTCGAAGGTCATGTTTCTACAGCTATGGTGCCTTCTGAGGACACTTTTCTGTTGCTGCAGCGCCCACACGCCTCACTCTAAACCACACGTTATGATCCAATTATATTTTTAGTAAAAAAAATCCTTTTCTGGACATCTTATTTTAACTTTGCTGATTTTAACAACGGATTCACCAGATTATTGCTTTGTTCTTTCTCCCAATCTGCTGTTGGGTGTTTGCGCTGTTGTTATCAGGCACTGCTGGCTGGCTGTGTGGCTTGTGTCTGCACACAGAGACCCACCCCTGAGCACAATCTAATGAATGGAGCATCATTTCGTCAATCACAGGCTTTGTTCCGCTCTCTGCTTGCTGTTTGAACTCAGAGACTAGGATCATTCCCGTAAGGGACTGGGATTTTGCTCGTCAGCAGTCCTTTTTGCAGGACAGCTCCCACTGTTTTGTTCCCTTTTTCATTTCATCAGTTTTCCTTCTCTGCTCCCTTAAAAAGAAAATGCATTTTTACCATTTAAGTTGCAGCTACTGCATTAAACAGCTATTTATTTAAATAAGGTTTATTTAAAATATGTTACTTCACGTTTTCTTTGCTGATGGCTTTGACATCGATCTGATCACAATTGAATGAAAATTGTAGGTCGTAACAAAACTTCCTGTTTTGCAGCTTCTTGCAAAACCCAAATTTCTTAACTGATTAAAAAAGGAACCTGCCTGGAAAATATTGATGTTGTGGCTGAGATTCGCTTTCTAAGAAAATGTTGACGAGATCAGTTACTGACACTGAAATTTCACAAAAACAAACCGGTAAGTTACATAAATGTATTTTCCAATAAAATATAACTTTATATGATTTTATGCCTCATTTTTTCTGTTCTTTTTAGTTTCACTGATACAAATTTATCATTTCTAGTCTGCTGCATTCATTTAAAGAGCTTTTTTTAATCATTTGGTTGAAAACAGTTTAGAGTATTTATGATTTTTGCTATTGTAGCATGTTAGAGCCACAGGAGAATAAAGACAAAGTCATGAGCTTCATGGAGGCTGCTCAGATTTCTGCCTGAAGGATGAAGGGTGAGTAGCTAATGAGCTTGATGGAAAGGGTGTGGTTTTGACTTCTTGAGAAGGGAGGCTGCTGCTGGTCAACAAACTCCTCTTTCTGTTTTATCTGCTTGCAGTATTTAGCCTCTTACTCAGAAAAATTCTGCATCTGCATCCAACCTTTGCAATTGTCTCAGCTTCTCATCCGTGTCCATCCTGCTGTTGCACAGCTGCAGGGTTCATCACATCACAGAAATTAGGTCAGGCCGTTGAAAATGAGCTACTGTTTTAAAATTTTGCCCCGGCCCTGTAATTCATTGTTCCCCCGATAACCCGGCTTCTCTGAGGTGATTGATTATTCCAGCGCGTTGAGGCAAACTGACGTCACAGCGTGGTCGAGTGATGCTCACATGATGCTGCAGGCCGGGGTGAGGCGAGGAGGAGGCGAGGTGGTGGCGGGGCACAGGAACAAATGTTAAAAACTCTTTCATTTTATTGAAGGGTCTTTAGGTCGGTTGCGTCACCCTTGTGTCACCAGAGTGCCCCCCCTTCAATATCAGGCCACCCTAAAAGAGCCGTGCAGAAGTGAGGTTAATTAGCAGCTCTCGTTGCAGCCGTTTGAGTCATGGGATTATACGTTTAAGAGCAATCTTTTAAGGATCCATTAAGAAAATTGCATTTGGTAGAACCCAAATTAAAGGCAGCTGGACAGAGCGTACCTTCTGTTATTATCCTTGATGGAATATTTAAGTGATGTCAGTACCGGGCTGATTTAACAACAAAAACAAAATAAAATTTAAAAAACACTTTTTTGGAGGGGGTTAGAAGAAATTTTCTATTTTTACGTCTAATTTGAGATCAAATTAGGGTATGTTCTCATCTAATCCTGGCCAGGCTGGGAGGAAATGAGCGCCCGACAAAGACGTTCTTGTCATGAGTGATGCAGCATAGTTCTAATTTTGGCCCCGTGAGACCAGCAGCTAGCTTTTATTAGATTATGGCCACAGAGCCAATGAGACAGAAGGTGATTTATTATCGAGCCCAATTGGAAAATTGCTCATGAACTTTGGAGCTCTTTGACCCCGAGTAGTCAGATCTCACTGACCAATGAAAGGGCTTCTCTTAGTACATCGCTTTGTGTTGTTTGTTGTCACTTCATGATGGAGAAATATTGAAAAAGAAATTGTGTTTTTTAATTAAAACACCTTGGTATACGGTTATATTTTGGGGTGATTCAATTAAAAACTGCTTCTGTTGATGGCATGTAGCTCATGCAGTTTTCTTTTCTGGATCTATCCTTATAAACAGTGGCACCCCCAATGGGTGACCAGAGGGGGCAAGGACCCCCCTTGGAAAATTGCTGGGCCCCCAGGGAAGAACCCCTCTTTTTAATAAATCATTGCATCACAGGATTGTGTGGCAAGAAGCAACGTATTTTCTCTTGTTTTGCACGTTTGGAGGAGGATTTAGCAAAGCAGATGGATCATTCTTGCTGTGTGGTTGATTGTTCGAACCGTGGGAGGTTTCATAAAAAGTTTTATTGGAATTTCCTCTGTAAAAGGCCGCGAAATACGAAAGAGATGATTGTGGGCGACCCGGCTGCTTTAAATAACTTCAATTTTGCCTTCAATACAGATTTTAGGCTTTTCTCTAAACAACCTCCTGTCTTTACCATACCATGCCGTTTTATTTATATAGCGCAATTTAAACACAGCATGTGAGCTGACCAAAGCGCTGCACAGGCAACAATCACAAAAGAACGATATTAAAACAGGTACAGTTAAAACCAATCAAGCAATATAGATAAAAGCAACCTAAAAGCAATTTAAAACGTCTTTAGACGTTAAAGTGTTTATATATTGAGAATTTTTGCACGTAAACTCTTGTGAAAGTGTATGTATTGATAGCAGGCCACATTGTTTGTTATTGCCACACACCCCTGTGCAAAGACCTAGTTAGGACATCCTACAGATGTGGTCTAGCCCAACAGACTCAATAGAGACATGATCTGCACGTCCATGCGACGTTGAATGTTTGCAGGGACAGTCACTTGCGCATTCGCACAACGATAAAAAAGGATGTTAACAAAGGTCCTCCTAATGTTTTTTAATGAAAAAGAATGAAGGAGCAATGCACAGCCACAGGCTAAACTCTCCAAGAGTTACCATATGGACCAATTTGGTGTGCCACCCCAAAGATTTTCCCTGGCCCCCCTAATAAAAATTTCTGGGGGCACCACTGCTCATCTTAACGTTGAATCAATCTATTTCACCACTGAGTGCTTCTAGTGAGTGCAGAGGGATATTACTTGGAGTTTCTTTGAGAAAGCGTCATTGCTTTTATATTTCTGCTCTTTTCGGGATTCTCGAGTCTTTGGAATTGCCTCCCAGTGGCGACATACATCATCAGACCCATTACCGTCATTGATGAGTCATGTTCCATCAGCAGACCAGATACGAATCTTTCATCTCGCTCCATTTCTGACACAGATTTGACAAACTAATCAGAAAAATGCCACAGAAAACTTACATTTATGCATTCAGTAGACCATTCTTTCTGCTTCATTATAACCCTTGTTGGTGTTTTGCAAAGCAGCTGTCTATAACAAGGGGGGTGGGGCAGGAGGCCTTTTTTTGACAACAAATCAATATATCTACCCATATTAGAGGGGCTAGTGCTCAGCACACTAGATGAAAGCTTTTACAAAGCTTTTTGTGGAGAAAGGAGATGGAGCCTAACCAGCCCAGGGAGAATGGAATCACTCAGAACAATGGTGTAATTGAGGATCACTGAGGAGGGGGGAGTCCCTGTTCGTGCTGCTGTGGGTCGGGGCATCTCGCTGGTGTCCGCTGGCCTGTAGACCTCATAGCAGAGGCTTCTCCCCCCTCAGGCATGAATGTGGCCTCATTCAGCGAACTGGACTCCAGAATCCAGGCCTCCCGACTGTGCCACATGTAGACGTACATGCTCACGCAACACATTCGTGTTTTCCCAGCTCAGATCTTTCTCCTCAAAGGCAGGGTGACGAATTGGGGCGTATTTTTTAAATGAGTTTAGTTACAGACTGTGACTCTGACGTTCACACTGTACATCATTCCCGTTTTTTTTTTTTCATTCAATCCAACAAGATAATCGGAATTTTCACAACTCCAGAACATTTTAGTTGCAGTGAGATTTGTTGGCTTTCTTCCGCCGTCCTTGCATTTACCGGACAGTAAAAGAGAGAAATTAGCTTTTATTTATTTTTTTTAATCCTTCCCTCGTCTCTCTCGGCTACTGTTGCACACAGCACCATCGGTCGATAGATCAGTAGACCGCCCACTCTCTGCTCACTGAGCACCTCCTCGTTTTGGCCTCCTGCCCAGTTCATTTCCAACATCCTCGTCTCAGATTTGTCTTTTCTTTGTAGTCGATGGAAAAATCCAGGGATGTCACACAGAGACAGTAAGACCGTTGCGCCGCATTGTTCACACCGTCCCTCTCTGCAAAACAATGGTCGGCTCAATAAAATCAAACAAAAACAATGACCCTGGCTCCAAGGGATGACTTGGATCATGTGCCGATCAACCATTGGCTCTCTGCTGAAGCAGAAGGATGCTGTTTTCTGTCCCTCCCCCTAGAGACAGATCCCTCTCTTCATCGATCACAGTGCAGACTAAAGGGTAATGACTACAAGACCCTAAACCCTCACGAGTGACCTTTTTAACTCAACGATTGTGACAATAAGGAATTTTTAAGTTGACTGGTTATTTTGAAAAGTTTAAATGTTTTGTTTCACTCAAATTTAATTAAACTAATCAACTCCTCTGATGTCTTTATGTCTGCAGAGAGTAGATCGCACCATATGCCTCGCTCCGTTGGTGCAGACGTCTCCGGCCCGCTGGCTCCTGTGAGCGGAGAGCGTAAACCGTCAGTGCCCATCCACTCCAGCCAGCCGGTGCTCTTCACCTTCGACGTGCCCGTGCGCCACTCGCACCACGGCTCCCTGTCCAACAGCGCACCTCAGGACTACCTCCTCCTCCACCAGTGCATGAGCAGGAAGACGGAGAGCGCACGGTAAAAGTCGCGACCCTCAGACGTCCTGTGGCAGTTTCCTGTTTTCTGTGACTGCAGGTCAACATGCAGGTTTACAGCGCTTCCTCAGCCCACCACCCCCTCACTACTGTTGAGTGTGTGCATGTGACAAAGCATCACGGGAAGATGGCATCAAACTGAACTCATTACCTTAAAGTCAAGTTGAAATTGAATCACTGTGAAAACATTGCAAATCAGATATTGCCATTAAGTACTCGAGAGTTGAGTAGCTGGGTCGTTTTAACTTTGATTAGACATTCAGATGTGAAGATGCTTTTAGACGGTGTTTACGTGCAGGAACAAAAAGGAACCAAACGTTTTCATTTCTCAGTTCTCCGTTTTGGCCGTCTGCTCTCTCGCCTTCTTAGCGTCGGCCTTAATAACGATGCCATTCTGCAGATCGCCTGCTCGGTGGATGATCGATGATGTCGAGGCAGCAATTCATCTCTGCTATAGGTTTAAACTCACCCCAGGTAGAGCTGCGCTCACAGCCACGTGATTTGCACATAAATCTGCTGCGTTGGGACTTTTTGTAACCCAGAAAATCAAACCTCCCCATCCATCTCAACGGCTTTATGTAAATATCTCTAAGCTGAGCTTCTGGTGACGGGGTATGATTCATGTCGGGGTAAAACTCCACGGTGATCTGAAATAATTCATGGGAAAAGCTCCCTCTCACATGAAAAATTGTGCAATGGCTAAAATCAATGAGAGACGAAGGGAGCATGTTGTATTTGTTGTGCAGATTTAACATAAGAAACAGGCCCTCCAAGTGTAGCTCACTCATTTAGATGCGTTCTTAGCAGTGATGGGTATGGAAAACACCATGCATTTGTATTGGCCAGCTAAATTGGGCCATTGCTCAGCTAACTGTCCAGAAAGATTTGAGCTGTAAGGGCTGCGCTTGTTGGTACTCAAGGTCAAGCCTTGTAAAGGAGACGGAGCAAATGAGGCATGTCCCCTGGGAGCCTGACGGAGGCTGAGAAACTCTGGGAAAGTTGTAGCATTTGCTTTTGTTAACACGAACGCCCTTCTCCTTGTCACTGAGTGCAGAACGTGATAAAGAGACAAAGCTCTCGGGAAGATAAAACAAAATACTAAAATACATTCTGCTCAGGCGCTAGATAAAGATTTATGGAGGACTTTAAATATGTGCCAAGAGCTGCAGGAAAAGAGGAGGTGCTGTGGCGCCATCTAGTGGCCATTTGGATAATGACACCAACAATTCATGAAATGTTGTTGATTTATGTGTGTGTGTGTGTTTGTTGCAGGAGTGCCAGTTTCTCCCAGTCCATACGAAGCAATGTGTTGTTGGGGAACGACTCTCCGGTGCAGAAGCTTTCTTATGGATTTTCACACTGTGTAAACGGCACGGGTGCTCAGCCGCACGGGTTCTACAGCCTGCCCAAACCTGGGAAACATCCCTTATCCGTGCACGACGACTCCCTCCAGGAGGCCTGTTACGTATTCCCACGGGGTTACAGCTCTGAGGCGCCGTCTCACAGCAACCTGGGCGACGGGGACTTCGACAACGAGGAGGTGTACACCTTCAAAACCCCTTGCAACACCCTTGCGACGATCCACGGCAGCGAGCGATCGCCTGACAATTACGACCTTCCGACGACGCCTGGCTCCTTCTACCAGATCCCTCGAACGTTTGACAAGAATCACAACTCCTTGACGCCCTCCAGCTCCGAGTCATCCTGCGCCCCTCCGCCCAGGCCCCCTAAACCTAGCCAGGGGTCCGAAGGGCAGTGGGGGAGTCCCCAATCCGTAGGAAGTCAGAACGGAGACACGACGTCTGCGGTGTCGGTCATCCCTCGCAGGAATACGCTCCCCGCTGTTGAGAACATCAGGCTGCACAGAGGTAGGCCCACTTGCTGCAACAATCCCAACCAACGTATTCAAACATCACACTATTCCCTCATTTCCTGTTTTCAAATGCAACCCTGTCACGATCAGCCCCCACTATTGGAGTGACTTTGCACCTCCTCTTCCTTTTCCTCCTTTCGCTCCCGCTCCTTTATCTCTTGTTTTGCTGATTTAAGTCTAGCAGCTGAGCAGAAACAAAGGGCCCAGTGTAGCAGACACTGCTGGGCTGAGGCACTAATGAAATTCAAGTCATACAGCCCGATCCAGAATGCCTCGTTCCAGACTGATAAGCAGTTTTAAAAAGGCTCTCGCAGGCACAACCCGCTGCCTCTGGGTTTTTGATGATTGCTGCTTTGTCAGGGAGGAGAATCGGTTTGCGATTGTTGTTGATGAGACAATGGAATAATTATAGCCAAGCACTAAAATGTAATGTTTGTGAACGTTTCCATGTTCCCAGAAGGTCCTCTGCTTTACGGTATTTTTGGTATTTGTCTATCCTTCCTCTGCCGTCATCACAGGCTCCTCCTTCGAAATCAACAACCACCATCGTCTGTTTCACTTCAACAACTCGGGCCAGTCTGTGGAGACGATCAACGATGGGTTCAGCTCATACCTGGTGGGTAGAAACGGTCACTCAAATCTCTAGAAAGAGACGAAAACCAAGATTCTGTCTGGACTTTGTCAGCTTGCTTACATTACTGAGCACAGGGAGTTTGAGAGTCATGTGACTTGTGTGTTTTGACACCAGAGGGCGCACACCCCTCTGACTCGCTCAGACAGCGGTAACTCCGAAGACAACTACGTGCCCATGAATCCCGGTTCCTCGCCGCTCAGCGCTGCCCAGGCCGACAGTCCGAAGAATATCTACATTCCCATGAGCCCCGGGCCACATCACTTTGATTTCCCAGGGTTCTCTGCAACATTACCTGCCCGTAAGGGGAGCAGCGCCTCCTTGTGTCACCGGCCCGGTCGTCTCAGCGATGTAACGCCACCTCCAATCAACCGCAACCTCAAACCTAACAGGAAATGTGAGCGTTTGACACTTTAAGTCTTAATTTAATTGTTGATTTATAGTTTTTTTTTCATGGATTGTTTGGTTAAAGGTTTCTGTTCTGACTTTCTCCAGCAAAGCCAACGCCTCTCGATTTGAAGAACAACGGGATCATTGACGAGCTGCCATATAAGAGCCCCGTCACCATGTCATGGACTCGGCCCATGTGAGCCTCAAACCAGATTACTCAGCGCTACTCACACGTCGATAGAAAGAAAGCATTTTTTGTACACTGGTGTTTCTCACAGCCTGTTTGTTTTTCTTCAGGCCTGCGATGAACTCCTCCCAACACTGTCGACCCATCTCCACTCAAAGCATCACCAGCACCGACTCGGCAGACAGCGAGGAGAATTACGTAGCTATGGTGAGTTCCAGTATGAGGACGGGAGGTGGCTTTTTGATGTGTGACTGAGACCTCCTCTTTGCACCATCAGCAAAATCCAGCATCTACCTCCCCAGCCGTGAGCGGCACCAGCAGCCCAGCCCCTCGGAAGTGTGGGAACGTGGACTACTTGGCCCTGGACTTCCAGCCTGGCTCGCCCAGTCCGCATAGAAAAGTGAGCACATAGTTTTGACTTAGCTTTTCCATTTTCTATGATGGCACTTGTCATCTCACAAGAATCCCAATCCTATTAAAGTTCTACATTAAAAACAACGGAATTTCATCACATGTGGATTCATTTTCAGAATCTAATCTAAATATGTACAAATAAAACTACAGATGAAGCTGAGGCCCTGTCCACACGTAGCCGGGTATCTCCCAAACGAAGATAGTTTTCTACGATTCGGCCTGTCATCCACACGAAAACGCAGATTTCTGCAACGAAAACGATTTTTTTAAAAACTCCGGCTAATGTGAAGATTTGCGTTCTCTCCGTTTTAGGCGTTTCTGTATGGACAGAAATGACCGGAGTTTTAGGTTTCACAACATCACCGTCTGTGACAAAAATGCTGACGGCCCTCAGAGTTGTGCTCGCGTTTTCAATCGTCCAAGCGCTTTTTCACGCTTGTTAACTTTATACTCCAAAGCTACATTTAAGAGCAACTCTACCTCCTTATCGGTCCACACAAGTGATCTAGGCGCCATGTTTCATGTTTTGTTGAAGTTGAGCAGGAAGACAAAATGGATAGGATTCGAGGGAACTACTGCCACCTACAGGTCTGGCATGCCTATGAATGTGCTTAATGCACTTATGCGGTTAGGTGAGGATGGAACTTTGTCTAAAAACGAGGTGGTGTGGACGCTATTTTTTGGGAGGGTGGATTTCGTCAAATCTAATCATGAATGTGGACATTTCAGACTGAATATTACGTAAATTCAGACTGCTTTAAAACAGCATTAGCCTATCAAAATGCTAACAGATCCCCTATAATATCTCAAACTCCTTTGAAGGTTCGATTATGCAGGCTGGTTCAAGTACGGATCATTTGTCTAAGTTAAACAGAGACAGGAACATTAGTATTGGGCTCTCAATCTTACCATTAAAGGAACTCTGCTAAATAAGGGATCTCTTCACCATGCTTTTATTTTGGTAGTTTTTATTGCTTATTGTCTTTTTTAATTTAAATGTTAGTTGGTCAGTAATTTTAATTTCTTAAATAAATTTTAAAAGTGGCAAAATAACCCATTTTTTAAATAAAAGAAACTTTCTATGAGGTGTCATATATAACATTGCTACTAAATGTTTAACCTTTTTATTCATATGTCATTTTTTTAAACATTATGTATTTCTAAAGTTTCAGAAAATAGAAAAAGAAATGTAATGCTATTAATATTGTTTTTTGTGTGTATTTTTTCAATCAGCGCTCCATATAATCCTCCCTTTTGTCCCTCCACAGCCCTCTACCTCCTCTGTGACGTCTGATGAGAAGGTGGACTACGTCCAGGTGGACAAAGAGAAGACCCAGGCTCTCCAAAACACGATGCAGGAGTGGACGGATGTGCGGCAGTCAGCTGAACCTGTTAAAGGCGTAAAGTCCTGACGCTGACTTGTACAAAAATGGCCAAAACGAGAAAAACAACAACTGAGCTCCATTCTCAAGCACCTCCAGTATCACGCTTGTATCACTACCAGAATTATTACCGGGGTCTGTTTGAGACCTGACTCTTGGCAAGAAGCCATAAATATCTTATGCCTGTTCTCTCTGTGATAAATATTACTGCAGTGCACTGCTTGCATGCAGGATATCAGGCCATAGAGGCAGACTGCCCTGCCAAAGCTTCAAAGACAGACTGTTAAATAAAAATATTCATTATCCTCACCGTCAGTCCAATCTTCATAAATGCATCATACGATTAAAGCCATCCCTCTGCAACCATTCATTTTGTTTGCGTCTGCTCGGTGATTTCCTCTTAAAAGAGCAGCGCTGGCTAACTAATCAATAACTATTTTAACATACTGTGACAGAACGCTTACAGCTCTCAGGAATTGCCAAGGCGGACTCCCGTTTTGGCGCACGTGGCAGACTTTCTCTCCTCACTTCAATCTGTCATTTGTGCTGAGTCCTGCAGAAGCAGCGAGGGGATTATTTCCACTGTGAGCGATCATTTCAGCTCAGCAGTGCATGTCTGGTGAGAGGAAAAATAGCCATATGCAAAGGGCCCGTGTCTGATTCGCTAACGATGACCGTACATGACTGTTGCCTTGGTTTCCATTAGAAATGAGCCCAAATTGTATTTCAGAACCGCCAATTATTTTGGTGCCGTTACCATGCCGTTAGTGTGCAGGTGTATAAAAACAGTTCCTGATGTGAGTTTACTTTAGATCAAATTCAAATGTGTTTCAATGAAAATGTGCACTGACCAAGAAACTGATGGAAAAGACACGTACAGCAGGTACTTTTTACCTCTAGAGTCCATATATGGCAGTGGAAACAGTACGTCTGCACTATGACGACCATGATGAAATATGAAAAAGCATCTTGACTGAACAAAACGTGCACTAAAATAACTCAAGAATTCCTTTCATTTGCCTTAAATTTTTTAATTTCACTTTTAGATTTTTGCCTTGAGGATTTTTAATGATTCCGATTGTTATTCCAACAAGGACCACGTTGTATTTAGAGGAACTGAATGAGGAGTTCAGGTAAAGTCCAGTATTTCACTGTGGGCTGGAACCACTGAGGGGTGAACCCCAGTTTTTATCTTAATAGGAATAGCACGGCCATGCAGGGCTGGATGGGGTTGTCGAAGATTTCCTTCTAATGTTTTCTACTATTTTTTACTGGGTTTTTTGTATCTTTTTATTTCTCTCTTTGTTTTTGAACTGATTCATGTCGGTAAAGTGTTACACGGATGAGAACAGGTTAAATTAATGTTGTATTTAATTTTTTAACGAGATTTTCCCAAAACGGGATGGCAGGTGGTTGACGTCGGGCTTGTGAAAACATTCCCAGGTGAACTGTGATTTACAAAGAGAAAAGAAAAAGGATTAAAGAGGAGCTACCTGTCGATCTCTGAAGTGAAATGGATGTAATTTATTATCTAGAGCTCTCCACTGTGAGCAGCAGGAACCGTGTGTGTGTGTGTGTGTGTGTGTGTGTGTGTGCGTGTGTGTGTGTTGTGCTAGACTGTGAGTCACGGTGTGTTCAATCACAGCTCAGATCTGTCGTTGACACGCTGCACGTAGACATCAGTTTTTTTAACCACTGTTATTGCTACTACTGTAAAGCATTTGGAAACTGCTTGTGTGTTAACTTATTAATTTATTATGTGTTTTGCAGTTGTTATTGTAAAAAAAGAAAGAAATGAGGAAAATTCTACTAACATTGATGTACCTTTTTTTAACATTATTAAACGACGGCGTGTGATGATGATGATGATGATGATGATGATGATGTGGTACAGGTCATTTGGGATACAAAAGAAGTTTTTGTTATTCCGATACAATGTTAGATTTGAACTGTGGACATAAAATAAATCAAGAAGTTAAAAGTTGGCATTAAAGTTTCTTTTTGGGATTTGAACCAAAACATTTATTCATGTCTGTTTTTCTACTCAGAGCCATCATTTAAGCTGGTTCTTAAATTTACACAAATACTTCACTTAGAAAGCAGTTTTAGCTTTAAGTTACTTGGTAGAGCGTATTTTATCCGCTATGTCTCACTGGTGCACACACTAAAATGGTATTTGATATAGCGCCTTCCAGAGTCCTAGAACCCCCCAAGGTGCTTTACAACATAGTCAGTCATTCACGCACACATTCACAGCCTGGTGATGATGAGCTACATCGTAGCTACAGATGCCCTGGGGCGCACTGACAGAGGCGAGGTCCCTCCGACCACCACCAGCAGGCAATGTGGGTTAACTGTCTTGCCCAAGGACACAACGACAGACTGAGTGGGGCGCGAACCTGCAACCTTCTGATTGCGAGGCAGGCACTTAACTCCTCTACCACCATTTCCCCACTAAACTGAAGAAGAAGAAAAAACGGGGATTTAAGGGAAAAAAGAAAACCGTTACCTTTGGATAATAACTCAAACAGACCAGAAATGTATTTTAAAAAATGCTAAATAAAACAAAAATCATTTCCTTTTTTCTAGTGTAGAAGTTAAAATGTTAACTTAAAGTTATTGTATGCATTCCAAGGGGCAAACGCCACCTGACAAAAGTGAAGCCAGCATAGAAATGACAAACATTGCAGTTCCCTCCTCATCCACTAGGGGCTGGCTCCAGAAAGGAGCAAGTTCCCATTGACTCCCATGTTAAAAATGCCAACTTCACAGCAGAAATAAACATGTTTAGAACCTGGTTCAAAAAACATTTTAGGTTTCAAAGGTCTAGTTTAGTCATGAAAACTCTGAGGGAGGTTAATGTTTTGTATCTCATCTGTTTAGATGTAATTAAAGCTTGACAGGTGTCTACTACATGCACATGTGACTGGAACACACCTGGCAGCTCTGGAAGTTCAAAACAAATGTGAACACCAACAGGAGAATATTACTGGAGACTTTTGTACATTTACTACCCACATGTTCAGCTGCACTGCTCATTCCACAGATGCACAATGCTTACAAGTTATATCTTGTAGTACAGGTGACTAATGGGTCTGGTGACTAATTGGGCGTTGCAATGAATGCAATAATACTGGTTTAGCTGAAAGTAGAAATTATTGACTTCGATGAGTTTTTGAAGAGGTATAAGATTTTAAAATGCAATGCAACATTAAAAATGCAATGCAAGAGTGCCCCAGGGCAGCTGTGGCTACATTGTAGCTCATCACTATCAGTGTATGAATGGGTGAATGACTGACTGTAGTGTAAAGAGGTTTGGAGTTGTCTGACTCAGAAAGGTGCTTCACGTGTAGGTCCTTTATTGTTTATCACACAAGCAACAAGCAAACAGCAATGAAAGACAGGCTGAGACTAAAAAAGACTTAACTCACATATTTAGCCATGATTTACTGGACATCAAGAGTTGTCATTAAACGTTATTATAGGAGGATTTTCCCACACCGGTCTTATCGAAGCAAGATAAAAAAAAAATCCAGTTCTAGTCAACTTTGTTTATTAACTCATTCCCTGCCATTGACGACTAAAGTCGTCTTTTCAGATCCAACCGCGCGCTGCCAAAGACGACTATAGTCGTCATTTCGCTTTTTTTACAGGGCGGGCGTCGGAGCGAGCCCCCGCACCGTGAGAACAAACATCACGTGTCTAAAGCGGATCTTCATCCATGTATGTCACACATCACGTGATCAGGAAGCGGAAAATCAATGGATTACGAGTTTGTTTTGGGCCGCTGCTGGGAAAAAAACGATGCGCCGAACCGGAAATGCGTCTGGAGCGGCGCTTGGGCACCAGATTGTGAACGAATGGATAACGCTAGAAATACGGCGATTCTTCCTGATGTAAGAAGTGAGTCTGCTGTTTCTTTTGGTAGTTTTGGCGTTTACATGATCATAGAGCACAATGTTCTGTGACTCTTCAAAAACGCTGGCAGTCAGGGGCTTTCTGAGCAGAAAACGGCTGGCAGTTAATGAGTTAATGCATATGCAATACAAAATGCATACAAAATTTAACACAGAACATGTGCCAAGGTGCAAAACTATCAAATTAATTCAAATTAATATATATTTGTAGTGCAAATATTTATTGTTTTAAGCCTTTTTTGTTAAGAGATCCATTAATCAATCATATATAAGGCTTGAGTGGGGACTTACTGAGAAACCCTGACTGTAGTTTCTGTTTCCTTTACTTGTCTCTCTTCAAACCCTTTACATGTTGCCTGAATCGACACTCAACACCCCCAAACACACACACACACACACACACACACACACACACACACATACGGGTTTTTGCTACCTTGTGGGGACACCTGACTGGGAGGGTACTCGTGGGATCCACCTTTTCAACATGGTTTAGAACGTTAATATCAATTGCTAAATTCATGTAAAAATTTTGTAAAGAGGAAAATCACTTTAATTATTAAAAACACTCACATGACAAAAAAAACCTGAATTTTGTACCCCGTGGGGACTGTTCCTACTTAACCCTTTAGGCGCCAGAGTTTTTTCAAAAAGATATTAAATTTTGACATGACTACTTCAAAAGGTTGTAACTTGAAAATGGTTAGAGATAAAGGTAAAGTGTAAATGAGAAAAATCTTCAGTAGGACCCAAATTTTGTGTTGGGAGCAAATTCACCCATCTAATTTGCATATTATGACATCATCAGGCTGCCATATTGGAATGCATAATTTTTACAGATGTTCCTTCCTATTTTTACGTTCTTTTAATTTTTTTATGTTTTTATATTTTTAATGTATATATACATATTTAAACTAGTTTTTTTAATTTTATTTCTTTTTTTATATTGTATTTTTTGATATTATATTTGCCTCACTCAAGACAAAAGCTTTATAGCCATTTTTGTCAGTTTATTTCTGGCTTGTACAGCTTCAGGGTCGACCTTCCCTTGAGTAAAATGAATATTTGATCCAAGGTATGGACCATAGATGTTTGGAATACGTGGAATGTTCATCGATTATGTGACGCACCTTACTTTCAGTTTCATATTTACCGCGTCTGCTATTTGCTGCTTTTTTTTAATATTCCCGCTACGCCTGTCACCATTAGCGGTATTTTTACCATCCTTTCTACACCCAGCGTGGTGAAATAAGCCTCGGATCATGTTTGTGCAGCCTGATTACTCTCGTGAAGCACAAACTCTGTTGCTGCGCGCTGCAGAAGCAGCAGTGTCACTCTCACTGGACGAGTGAATATCTTCATCAGAGGATGAATAGTCTCTTCAGAATCAGAGTCAGCCATTACCAGACAAAGAGCTTTGTCAACAATGAACAGACCTGTCAGCACTGCAAGTTTTTCCTCTGATTTTCGCCTATGTGTGCTCTGCTTGTCCCCTCCTCTCTCCTCTTCTGCGTCCCATCAGGAGGTGGTTTCAAACTCTATAAACTATAATTTCAATATAAACACACCCAAAAGTGTTGCTCAAATTGAAGTTACACCTTTCCACTATCTTCTGGTTTAGAGTAGTAACTTCATGAGGGATTATATTTGCAGCCGTGGCTCGTTAAACTCAGCAATGATTGTCGTAATATTGCGACTTTGGCGCTTAGAGTTAAAATAAACAATTTAACTTTTTACAATAAATTAACACTTCCTACCACAGTAAACTTAATAGCTATAATACTACCACACTTAAAGTTTTCAACTCAAACATTTGTTGTGTTTAAGCTCTTTATTTAACACAAGACATTGTTCTTGGTGGCAAATAAGTCATTACCCGTTTAGAAAAAACTTAATGACAAGTCTCTTTTACAGTTAATTTTTTTAAAACAAAAGTCTTTATCTTTCATCCAAATGTTTTACTAAGTAAAAACAGCAATAAACATTTTTTTCTTTTACTGACCTTACTTCAATCCATAGTGAAATCTAAGTGCCACTGTACACAAGTATGTGAAGAAAATAAATCATTTCCACTGGTACAGCCATGAGTAAAATTAACGAGCTTTTAACATAAAAAACAGCACCCCGACATGTGCAACTATGCATTTTAAATCACAACTTTGTAATTTATCACCTCTTTGCTGTGATTGTTTTACATAGAACTGATCTGCTTCCATTAGTAAACACAAGCCTAAAGATAAAAACATGAAAAAACAGCACTGTTAAATGTGCTACTATACTTTTTAAATGAACTTTGTCTTTTAGCACCTCTGCTTTGATTGACATAGAACTTAGCTGCTTCCACAAGTTTCAAGATGAAAATATGGAAAACATGAAAAAACAGCACTATGAAATGTGCAACTATGCGTTTCAAATAAAAACGTAAGTCTTTTGGCACTCTAGTGCCTTAGTGCTGCGATTCTGTTTTTGACATAGAACTCAATTGCTTCAATGAGTAACCACATGCTTAAAGAGAAAAACATGAAAAAACAGCACTGTTAAATGTGCAACTATGCTTTTTAAATCAACTTTGTCTTTTAGCACCTCTGTGCTTTGATTGACATAGAACTTAGCTGCTTCCACAAGCTTCAAGATGAAAACATGAAAAAAAAGCACTCTGAAATGTGCAACTATGCTTTTCAACTTAAAGTCTTTTGGCAATCTGGCGCCTCAGTGCTGTGATTCTGTTTTTGACATAGAACTTAACTGCCTTCCAGGTCCTTTGTCCAAGTTCTTTTTGTGAAGCTTCAATGCACGCAATACAGTCCGACTTACCAGGAACTTTACCACCTTCTATAAACCTTTTTAAGGTTTTTTCTACAGCACGAGTCTCTGCTGCAGACCAGCTTCTCTTTTGTGAAACTCCTGGGAACAAACAAAAATAGGTTCATTACAATAATAAATTTTAACTGAAGGGGCCCTTTTGTCTCAAGTACACTGAACAACATTTAAAACAGTCAAATACAGAAATATAAAGGACTGGTTAAAATGTGACACTTCTGTTATGTTTGTAAACCGATGAGTATTGTGAGGATTTGAAAAGAAGTGAAGTAATATACAATCAGTTTCATAAATATTGGGACGTTGACACAATTCTAACAGAATAATAATCTAAATAAAATAAAATATTCTGGGCAATGGTAACTTCTTATCTGCGATAATGGCTCGTTAACACCAATTACCTTACATGCTGTTCGCAATTCAACACATGATGGACAGGCTTCCAAACTCAAGAAATCTCCTGTGATTTAGTTTGAACAAATTTCCCTTGACAGTTTAGTCACATTTTAATAATAAGCCATAATAGGGCTTAGCAGTGCTTTACTGTACACAGTACTGGACCTTCTTATTTTTTGCCTCCAAGTGTACCAGGACTTTTTTTCCAGGGTACGATGAGTACCGGTATATTTTCCGGTCATTTATTAGTTTAAATTTCCAAGATTTCTGCAAAAATATTTGTCCATCTCCAAGTAAACACCAGGCATCCACAGTCCCACCCCCCCCAGTGCCGCTGTCCTGCCCCTCCCGATCCGCCGAACACACGTTTCCAAGAGGGGCCTCATTTTACACTTTAGGACACAATCTCTCCAAATGCACAAAAGGCAAATCACTCTAGTGAAGCACGCAGTGCATACAACACCGTCAGCCCCTGTCAACTCAGGCAAGAGGAGGTCAAGGTCAAATTTATTTGTATAGCACGTTTAAAACAGCTGTTGCTGACCAAAGTGCTTCACAGCATTAAAAAAAATCACAATACAAAACTAAAAAAAATTATAAAACAATGCGACTAGATTCAAATATAAAACAAAGTTAAAATAGGTGAAACAAAGTGTCCAGGACAATCCTTGATAAAAGCCAGTTCCCAAAAATTGGTCAACACAAACAATCCAAAATAACGCAAAACAAAGCTAAAAAAGGTTAAAAAAATATATCTAATTTGTTACTAATTAAAAGCCNGTGCATTAATAGATGTAATAAAAAAAAAAAAAAACCATTAGCCAGAAACTGTGGACTATTTCATACTTTTATGAAAATGTTTGCCTATAAGCCTTATTGTGAAATCATCCACAAAAAAGGTAATAACTTAGTTAATTTATAATATATAAATAAAAATATGGACAGTATAATAACTAAATCAGCAATTTAGACCATTTCTTTACTATTAGTTTATTAGTTCCTAGCTTAGACTACACGTGGTGATTAAACAGCGTCAACTCACTTTCAACATATCACAACTTACTCTCTGCTCGTGATCCCCTCCTCGATCCATCTTGGATTGCTATGAAACCCAATAGTATGATACCCTCCTCATGAAACTAGTCCAGGGGGCGGCGCTGTCTCAAAAACAGTCGAAGCCTGAAAGTGGAGTCGGCCTGAAAGTGGAGTCGGCCTGAAAGTGGAGTCTCCGGGTCTGCAGCGATACCCTACTCGTCTGTGTAGCAGCTCTGCTGTTGCCTCGGTCTACCACACGGACAAATGACTGTCAATGGACTGTTTGAGACGGATCTGAATCGGTTCCTATAACGGCTCCCCGCGCGTCGCCTCTCTGCGCTCTTACGTCCACATTCCTCTCCGGTTGGAGATGGAAACACAAAGACAGGAAGGACTCTTTTCCAAACAACAACGATGCCGTGAGTCTTGAAGTTTTGTGATTTTTTTTCCTGTGTGGATTTTTTGAGGGATTCGTTCCCTCATTGATTTGTTTTTTGGAGGAGATTCGCGGACTTCCAGATGCCTGGCTCCTCTTTAGGGTCCAGATTTGGCTGAAACGCTGCTCGGATGTGGCGCGAGCCGTTCTGGTGAAACTCTGCGTGTGCGTGCCGTGGTTCTGAATCATCTGCGGGATTCACGCAGCCTGTTTATCTTTGAGCAGAGGTCGCGTCGTTAAGGAAGAGCGGATTCATCCTGCGACTCTTTCATGTTCGTAAATCATTTCACATTTAATTATAGGCGGACTCTGACAAGGCTGGGAAATAGCACCAAACTGCAACTTTGAGACTTTTCAAAGACACGTTTCATTTGGATTCACTCTCTTTTGAATACATAGTTTTTATTTTATAATAGTTTGACATAATAGGTCACATTTTTAATAGGCTGTTTTACTAATATATATATATTTTAATTTGTTTTCATGATTGTGGCTCAGAGGACTTGAGCGTTTCTAAACTTATCTGCGGCTATGATGGGAGAGGCGACCCCGGCTCAGTCCGCCGCGGGGACTTTCGTGCCCATGTTGGGTGTCGGGATGGGAGCTCTGCCCGGTGGGGTCGGGAGCGGACCCATGGTGGGCCCCTCCAGAGGCTCCGCGGTTCCTCAGCTGCACAACGCCATCGTGGAGCGTCTGCGCGCCCGCATCGAGCAGTGCAGGCGGCACCACTCCACCTGCGAGAACCGCTACCAGAGGGGCCAGGCCGAAAGCTTGGACCGGGAGCACGAGAGCACGCTTCACCTGCTCAACATCGTCCACCAAGGGCCCGGGAACCGTAAGGCTAAAGGCAGCCGGGGATCGAACCAGCAACCTCCAGATTACAGCAGGACCAACGGAGAGCAGAAGGGCTCAGAGGGGGAGCAGAAGATCTCCACTCGTCATGTGGTGAGTTATGGGCCAAAGACTGAATTAATATCATCAATGAAGTTATTTATAATAATTGTTATAGAGGTGATGAAATGTCTGCTGGTTCTGGAGTGACGGGAAGAAAAAAAGAGGCGTATTCCCGAACTCTCCAGGGGCGGATCTAGGATTTTTTTAAGGTGGCAAAGCATGGGGTCCAGGGGGTGGGGGTGAGTTTATTCTCACAGAAATGTAAAATATCATTGATCAGCTGTGCTTTTACCCCTAAACATTCTATCAGCTGTTTGAAGATAGTTATATCTCTATATTTGATCACAAACACCCCCAATTTTATACCTAAAGCCCCAGTGTCTGTTTGACTCTTTAGCGCCATGCAGTTCAGAGTAGGTATTGCAGCTATGGTGGCCCACACAAGTCAAAAAGGCAATGTGTCATTGTGGTGGTGCGTGCACGGCAGCAGGGAAGAGGGAGACACTGTAGCACTGACAGCGTCCTCTGGGTCACACACAGAAAACACACATCATTTATAATTTCTGCTGCTTCCTGCAGTCAACGTCTCTCTACTGCTTCTACCACTGCAGCAGTGCGTGCACCACCACAAACATCAACTTCCAGCTGTCAATCCAGCGATCACATGAGGTTAGAGCAGGGCAAGCAACCCAAGGGGAAAGAGCAGAATTTTCCCAAACCAGCAAGGCCACCACAGAGAGAACCAGCGCCATGCCCTGCACAATGTTTAGAGGGAGAAGGACTTTCATGTCAAAGTGCAAACGCTAAACATTAGATCTAGTATGTCCCTAAACAGCTACGGTATTTCAAGATGGCGCATGACTATGGACTGTCGACCACAGTTTACGTATATAAAAATGTAAAATTTCAAGCTAAAAATTTAGAATAGACAGTGAGAAATATTAATGAAAAAGGACAAGTTTGGTAACTGGATACACAAAATGTGATAGTAAACAAGTCAAAATAGTACACACTGTGCCTTTAATGATGAGAATTTAAACAGTGTAAAATAGAAATGTTTACCCATCATATTGCACGAGTGCTTTTATCTTGAAAATCCCAGGACAGTTATGGACTCTGATGTCAGACTGCGCCACTCCAACCATATCAATAAAGTTTTCTAAACTTTGTAAACGGTAAAATGGTAAATAGCCCGGCCCCTCCACCAGCAGGCAAGGAAGTCTTTCCCAAGGACACAACAACAGCTTGAGCGGGGCTCGAACCTGCAACCCTCTGGTCCTCTGTCACCATCAGCCCAACTTGCCCTGATTGTCTTAATGAAACCAATGTGACTCAGGTGGGTTATTCTAACAAAACAAAACAATTTGGACCCATTTTGAGCATCATTGGCTTATCTGTAGTCTGATCCACTGCATTGTCAATCAGCACAGCAGTTGGTAAATGTCCTAAACCCTAATAATAATAAACTCAATTCCTAGTAATTGTGATAAGAGACAGTTGATAGCAGATTGCAAAGTTTGCTAAAACAGTCTAGTCTGGAGGAACAGTTTCGGGGTCACTGGGTCATGGAGAGGTTTTGCATTTCCTGCACTCTGTATCAACATCTCTGCTGATCCAGACAAAGGGATGCAGGTGCATTTTGTATTTCATTTAACCTATTTATTATGCAGCGTTGTCTCATTTTGTAGCACAGAAAATTCACGTTTCTTTCACTAGAATAAATAAATGCTCTTGAGGTTGAACAGGGCCACCTGTCAACAAAACAGCTGTTTACAATGTCTGTAGAGATGAAATTTAAAGGCTAATTTTTATAATTCTTGCAGCTCAGGAGCAAATAGGCTTAAAGGACATTGAAGTACGCCCGTATCCTTACAAATAAACGGGTGAAACAGGATTTTCTCAGTTTGAACCAACTTTCTGCACCATTGCAGGCAATGAAACACGAGATTTATTCTGTTGTTTTCTCCCATTGGGCATGGGGGAGTAGACTGTGATTTATTTCCCAAGCAGCATTTCAATATCAAGTCAAAAGGGCGAAAGCTTGCAGATGTTCCCTCTCTCAATGGAAAAACAAACAATAAAACTTTTTCTTTTTTCAAATAAATCCATAAAAGGGCAGCTCTGATTGTTCTGCACGTTTGTTTTCATTACTGGAATTGAGCAAGAGATTGCATCTTCTATGCATTGTGCAAATAAATAACTCCTCCGTGGTCCATATTAGTAAAATAAAGCAGTTTATCTCAGTTTCTGCTCTTCACCCTGTTAGTTAAAAGCACAGCAGTAAAGGATGAAGGGAGGTAAGACGCAGCAACACTGTGGATTATATTGACTGTCTAAAGGAGGTCAGGGAACATCATTATCATGCACCGTTTCATTTTTACCGATGTTGACTCTGGAGCTGTGTGTTCTATATAAAACTGATGAGTGCAGCAAGATGCGGGGAGGAAATGAAGTCCTGGCGTTCATGTTCGCATCGAGCCCTGAGGTTAAACTTTTTCACAGCTCAGGATGATTTTGGTGAAGCGGGACAGAAACCGGTGCAAAAAAATCTGTCATAATCTATGAGTTTAATGGAGTTAATCATAAGAAATCAACTTTATTATGTTTTTTATGTTTATTTTTTATAGCTAAAGTTTTGTTTGGCATATTTTATAAGGTGCTGCAATCACGTTTTTGTAAATTACAAAGTCTGAGGCCACATCTGTGCAGGTTATTGACTGTTCACATTGGAATTTGAAATGGAAATTTTTACTGTGTGTGTGTGTGTGTGTGTGTGTGTGTGTGTGTGTGTGTGTGTGTGTGTGTGTGTGGGCAACACAACGGATTATGACTGGCTCTGCGTTCTGAGCTAGCAGCACTTAGCAGAAAGACTCACCGAGACAAGATTAGCAAGGAATATTCTTCTAGATGAATTTAGAGATTTTAGCTTAGTTATTGACTCAGACAAAAAAAAAACAATAATTTCCATAATGCTTGCTTGGACTCACTGAAAGCCTTTGAACAGTAATATTTGAGATTGCTTTTCCCCCACCAGTTTGTTTTCTAATGTTTTTATTTGTACCTGCATCGGTAAAAGCACAGAACTAGGTCGCACGGTAGAGCTTACGAAACGTCACCCCCACATTAAAACGTACAGACATTTGTTTTCATCAGATCAGGATCCAGCGTTATCTTACGCTGTCTGTCAGCGAGACGGATAGCGAGTATGGAAACTAAAAGCCGACTGATGCAGCCCCGCTGCATGCTAGCATGCCATGTATTGTCATAGCCTATTATCATGTGTCTAACAAATGGCTCTCTAAGCACCTTCTTGAAATATTTGCTGACCATGAAACCGTTTGAGCCACAAGGCCCCCGTATAAATGTTTAGAGCCTCTGAATACATTTCCTGCACTTGTTTACTTTGAGTCAAACAGGCCTTGAAAAAGCAGTAGGCGAGGGATGCCTGGTGATTAACAGTCCTGTGTGCACTGGGAGGATTTTGTTATTGCCCAGTGAAAGATCTGGGAACAAGGGCTGTGGAACGGGAAAGTGATGCAGCAAGTGACAAAGTCCTCCCCTCTTTAAAATCTCTTTGACATCATTTCAGGACAAATGAAAGCTGCAGATGTCTTCTTCGTGCTCATCAGATGTTCCCAATCAGAAGATCAAACTGGTCACGATATTAATTTGGACACATTTTCCATCCGACCACTGGATTGACAGCTTAGCCAAACAGCACAGAGAGACAGAAAATCCTTGTAGTCCCTCGTGGTCATGTGGAGTGTGGGGATTTTTTTGCCCGAGTGTGGGGTGGGGTGTGAGTGTTTCCTGGCATTCCAAGCCTGGCTGTGGAGCAGCCTGATTCAGAGCTGCCGGTACTCTGATCTCAGCCAGCCTCGGCTGTGATGTGAAACAATTAGCTCAGGTCCCGGGGAGCCACCCACGGCGAAGCCCGCAGCTTCTCATCGATGGGCTGAAGTTTTTATTTTTAGGAATAACTGGTTGCTCTAAGGCCCGCTTTTGGGTGAAAGGCTGTTGGGGCTTTTATGTGGCAGTGTGACTAACTGTAAACCTGATGTGATTAAGCTTGCCTCGTTTTTCCACCTGTTGCCAGATGAGTGTAGCATTAAGACAGGCCTTCATGTCCTGTGGTGAACACATCTGCTAATCTCTTCCCTCTATTAGGAATTACTGCACATTTAAAGATGGGCTTCAGTCTGACTTATTTCCTTGTTGGATTAAAACTTTTAGATTTTAGCAAAGAGAAGACACCTGTAGAATGTACTAGAGAATCACTTAATAAAAAATAATTAAGCACATTTTTTACACAACTTTCTCCTTCCGACAAGCTTAAAGATGAGCTCGATTATCATAACTGCTCTAAAATGAACTGGATCAGATATTAAGAGTGTTAAGAGGACTCTGGCCCACTTGGAAGGACATCGGGAACACTCCGATCACAAATCGGGGATATACAGAATTTTAGATCGCGTTTATCCTCGAAATCGAGGATAAACAAGAATGCTAGCCAATATGGCTGGACGATGAATCGAAAATTTATCGTTATCAAAATTTCATTTCATTTTTCTCATGTCAATACATTTGGTAATAAAAAAATGAAAAGATGTGCAGGTTGGTGACGTTCATGTTCCTTTAAGAAGCTGTACCACCTCGAGTCACATGACAACGTGACTCAACGTAATACACGTGACAGCCTCATCTAGTGGACAGCTTTTGTTATCATGTAGTTATCGTCCATTTATCGTGAACTCCTCAATATACCGTGTTATTGATTTTAGGCCATATCGCCCAGCCCTACTAGCCAATCAGAAAGCGAGGTGATGGAAGGGCGCTGAATGCTCCTCGTCATGTTCAATGTCGAGAGGTTTTGCAAAATTTCTACTACTACTTGAAGTTGTGCTGCAGGATAGTGACTTTCAGCTTCTACTGCATCAGTATCTGTAAAACTGAGTTTTTCTAATGTTGATTAGCTGTGGCGGCCATCTTGAATTTGGTTGACTCCAAAAGTGAATCAGTTGTACGTCCAATGAAGACGTTTTAGTTGTCTTTAAAATCTATTCTGTGGCTCATGAGATTCATAAATTTCTCCATAAATCTCACCCAACAACTCCTTTGTTTGCATGACTTTTTGGGAGATTAGTTTCAGGCTGTTTCCAAAAATACCATCTCTACAGGCCTGTGTTGAATCTGCTGATTGACACCACATAAACAGAAGAAATCATCACAGCAACCTTTTACGGAAACACAACCAGATATCCAGACTTGTGCAATAAAAGCTGGAGCCGTATTACATTTTCTTCTGGACATTCCACAGTCATAACCCAGGGCAGTTCGTAAAAATTTATCACCAAATAGTTTTAAGCAAGCACAGCTTGTCTTTGGGGAACAGAGACGTGGCGTGTTAATATCTCTGTTTCCAGGAAGTTGGTTCATATGCTTGAAGGTTACACGTCTTCTGGAAAAATTAGACATGAACAAACATCTAGATTCTGCAGAAAATTACATTTTTTACATTTGCAGATTTGCTCCAAACAGCTTAGTTTATGATCACGATTCACGCGTTCTAGAGGCCGATTGACAGGCTTTAGTGGCCGACCCAGACACCAGCTTTAAAGTGACACAAATCAAGTTTGCTGATGACAGATTTCTCTCAGGAGCTTCACTTTTCCACCGTTTTCCCTAGACAGCTTTATTTACTAAGGATGTTCTGAACTCTTATAAATTGATTTTGTTGGGGCGTTATCCAAAGGCACGGTGGCTTTACTCAGGACTGAGTAAAGTAGTTGTATATATATAGTTTGTTCTGACAGTTTATAGCTTCAAAGGGTCATTTTAATATTAGAATAAGAATTTAAAAAGTTTCAGTGAATGCACATTAGTGGATTTATTTCCCCACAGTTCACGGAAAGTTTCTTCATAAGATGTTGTAAAAGTTTTCAAGAGCTGAATAATCACTTTGGAGCAAAAGTCAAATTACAGCATCTCAAGTTGTTCAGTGCAATCAGCGTTTGGTGCAAATAAAAATAGGAAATATTGTGTACTAGTGGACATATGTCAGTCAGCACAGCAGAGTGCAGCTGGGATTTGAAATGAAATGTTACTGATTGCACAGTTTTAGAAAAAAAATTCTCATTTGATGTGTTGGATCTCAACTTATTCCCATCAGCATGAATAGTATTATTACCTCTCAAAGGCTCTTTGAGCCATTTTTATTTCATCTTTTTTTACTGAAGCTAACATCTAAAATCAGTCCCCCGCTGGGGCTGCAACTGTTGGAGACTTGTTGGAGACATAAAATTGCTGAAAAATATGCAAATTATGAGTTGGAATCCCATTAAATTGGTGCATCAGACATTTTTTGCAACAAATTACAGGTCATGTAGGGCATATGACGAAACTGCAAGCCAACCTTGACAGTCTCATGCAAATTTTCTTGACGTTTAGACACAAAAGTAGCTTTATTGTCTCAATTTGATCACCAACCCCATCAGCCATAACATATTAAATATTGCAGGTGGATTCTCGAAACCAAGGAGACAATTTTGAGAAGAAATGTGTTGCATAATACAGTACATCTCTTAAAGGGATACTTTGCAACTTTTTCATGTTTTTAAATCATTTTCTTGAGCCATGTGCTAAAATGACCCTTTACAGGGTTAATGAAAGGCCCCCCAGCCTCTATCGCCCCCTGTGGCCAGAATATTCCACTTGCAGCTTCATAGTTGGTTGAGAAACACTTAGTGACCTTAAATAGGTGGAGGGACATCAAAGAAAACAAGGGACAGGTGTGATTAATAAACTAAGGGAACTGGCAACATAAACAGAACATAAGGGGATAAATCACAAAATAAACAGACGCGTGACAATTAACCCATGCAATAATGCATAATATCAACACTGAGGTGAAAATTCTTATTATCGTTTCATAATTCGACTGGATTTGATTCATTTTTAAGGTTGCATTTTGCATTAGAAATGATCAGCTTAAAGAAATCCAGGTTCAGCAGATTGAGTGTCTGCACCAGAAACGGCGTTCTGTGAATCTGGGACACCTCAGTACCTGCCAACATTTGCATTTTCCTTCCCCTCCTGAAAAAAAGAAACACACACTTTTATCTATTTTCTGGACTAATTTAGATTTCGTTAATAAGCTCCGCTTTTGCAAGAAACGCGTAGAAAATAATCAAAATAATTTAAAAAAAGGACACAAAACAGCAGAACAAAGGAGAACACGAGAATGAAGACAGAAGTTTCCAGACACCCAGCGGGGCAGTGAGGATGTGTGTCAAATCAAAGGCATTTATGGATCATGTGTTATACAGTATCTGCAGAAGCAGTGCCACAAGACCCCCCTCCTCTTCCTCTTTGCATTCCTCCATTTCTACACCCTTCCACACACAAAACCCACCCTGCTGCCTGCACAATCCTCATGTTTTATTCAGCAGCCTATGGGAAGGCTGTATTTGTCTTTGAAGAGTGCTGCAAAAAAAATCATGTAGTAAACCCATCTCCTCCTTAGTCTTCAAGGGATGGTTCAATGTAAGAGGAATATGCTGAGAAGAACACGATCTTCTGACAGTCCAGGTGGGCCGGGCCGACTGTACTGATTTATGAGCTAACAGACAGACCTTTAGGGTAAACCCAGCCTGTCGTTTTATTGGAACTGCTGCCTTTCCGAGACGTGAAGCCCTTTCTCTCCACAGGCATTTCCCAGCTGTCCTTGGCTGCCGTCCCCAGCCTCAAACAGAGCTTACGAGGCAACAGTTTTACCTTGAGAAGTGAACGGTTTAGAAAACACCAAAGATCAGCATTTGCTGAATAACCTCCCCGGTGGTGAAACTTTTAGTTTTGTGTCAAATCAGCTTATTTACTTTCTGTAATTATCGTAATAGTAAAAATAGGTGATAATATTGTAAATTCTCACATAATAAAAGCTGAGAAGAGGTGTTGAAATATCGTAAAAGGCATTTTTTGGTAGCATAAAGTGATGATTTATAGTAAAAAGAAAGTTATGCTTATTTTTTCCCCCAGCTTTGACCTACAAACCTTCTGCACTTTATAATTTACTATTTCACCTGTTCCAATTAAACACGTCCTCTAATTAGCTCATTCCACCACAGATTGTTACTCATTAAAATCATTTGACTTGCAAGACTGTTTAAAAGCGTCTATGCAACCTATGTATGCATTCGCCACAAGAGCAACTAATAGATGGTGTCTGTATGCCATTTGCCCTCCAACCCAGCAGCACGGGTGTAGAATAAACAGATACTTGGTGTAAATGATGCAAGTCAGAAAACACATCATCTCCAACAGAAGCTGTGAAGCAACTGCAGCTTATTCAGAATGCTGCTGCTAGAGTCTCAACAAGAACCGAGAGAACCGAGCACATCACTCCTGTTCTTAAATCTCTACACTGGTTACCAGTAAACTACAGAATCCATTTCAAAGTGCTTCTACTAGTTTATAAATCATCCAATGGCATGGAGCCAAAATACATGTCAGATCTCCTTACACTATATACGAGTGAAGTGAATTTCCCCACTGTGGGATCAATAAAGTCTATTCTATTCTACACACCCAGCAGGGCTCTGAGACCCTTAGGAAGCAGTCAGCTGGTAGAACCGGGTCAGAACCAAACGGGGTGAAGCTGCTTTTAGCTACTATGCTGCACACAGATGGAATCAGCGTCCTCATGACCTCAAATGTGCCCCAACTCTAGTAACTTTTAAATCAACATTCATGCATTCATCAGCCTTTGAATGACTGTTTCTTATGCTGCACCTTCTGCACTGTAACTGCTCACCCTTTATCTGATTCTTAAATCTGAATGTAATCTGTGTATTTAATTTAGTCTAAATGTATTTATGTATTTTAACTGTGCTGTCGCGTTAATTTTAACGTTCATGCTACTCTCGCTAATGGAAAGCACACTGAATTGCCTCTGCGACCCTGGAATGATACAGGCCCTGGATTTGAAAACAGCCAACATGTTAACCAGTAGTTGACCCATTCACGAAATCCTGACCCTAACCCTTTCAGCAGCAGACCATAACATTATCTATGGACTATTACGTTTCTGGTGAGTGGCTCCAGAACCAGGATGGAGACCTTCCCTCTAAATCTATTAAATCATTTAACTACAACTCAAAAAAACGACGTGCAACTGTTTAAATTTCCCTGCCGATGCTCCGTCTGTAAATTAGATTCTGCAATAGACTCTTGTGAATATGTGTAGACAGTCGTTCCACGGTTTGAATATAAATTACCCGGCACTCAGCGTTTCTATGCAAGTGAACATTTCACTGGGTAATTCACTGAAATTCTTCTATTCCCAAGGGGTTGGGATTTAGAAAGTCCCTATTGTATCCCTTTGTTGTTGATTTGTGCTTTCAGCGTGATCCCAGTTGCTGCAAACGAATGTTTAAACTGAAAATATGAGAAAAATGGGGGGTAAAAAACCCTCATCTGTGCTTTTGATGTCAGTGGGGAGTAAGATTAATAAATGAGTGCACCTGTGTTGCTATTAAAATCACTCGACAACAAGTGTTTCATTAATTTTCATCATCTGAATTCAGGCATTAAAGTAAGTATGAAACGCGGGGTGTTAACGCAGCAAAAAGGGCGACCATGTTGGCGTATAATTTTAGAGGGCACTCGTGGAGGGATCTGTTCATGCTTGATGTGATTTCTTCTGCTGAGGGAGCTCTTTGAGGTTCGTCAAGTTTTTCCTGCTTGACTTAATTGAAGAGAGGACAGAACTGTGTTTGTGAGGAGGAAGAGAGAGAGAGAGATGGGGGTGGAGGCCTCGGAGTGTCTGTCCATGAGCTACCGAGGGCTGAAACCGGAGCCCTGTGGGAACAAGCGTGTTCAGGTGTTCATGAGCAAAGCATGCAAGGTGGAGCGAGGGGAGAATGCGCGAAATGAGAAAGAACCGGCAGCTCCCTTCCCAAGAACGGAGAACCGGGCGTTGAATCAAGCTATTATCATAGATAATCTGTTTGCTTTTGTCATTTCTTTTGTGCTTCAGTTCGACAGCTTTGAATGTGTTCAAGCGCCGTCAGATCTGTGTTTGTATAAACAAGAACTTGTCTGGAACGGTTCTCACATTTTATCTTATAAATCAGCAACTCGATACCATGTTGGCGTTTCCAGGGCTTGTAGCTGCTGCTGTAAACAGATCCGATTATCACAGCTGCAGCGAGCGCGGATGTCCGTTTATACCACTCCATTAGCGCGCTGTTCCTCTTCCTCTCGCTTCACTTTCCTTACTTCGGGTTATAGGTTTATTACATGGACTATTTCTCTGACTAAACCAGCTTTTTCTTTGGGAAAAACAGCAAAACTTCTAACAGCCTCTTGTCCCCAGGGTCATTATCCTCCTCAGGAAGTGAGTAAGTGGGCTCCTGATGTCACCAGCGAACCTACGGCACAGAAAACGAGGTTGAACTGGGAGGGAGTAGTGAAGGGCCCTGCTGGATCAGAGTTCAGGCATGTTTACATTACAGCTCAGGATTTTTCTCAGAGCCTGGCCAAGCTGCTGAAGTTCCCAGGCTCCAGAGCTGCAGAGTGCTGCAAAGAAGCACAAGCTCTCACTTCTTCCTCTCCTCCTCTCTCCCGCTCTGGGGTATAAGTCATAGTTCAACTCCATTTGCATTGTGGTAATGTTCTGCTCTTTGCAAAAGTCATCCATCGGGGGAATATTATAGATTTGAAATAGGTGAAAGTCACAAACCCAGCTGACAGACTGAGTTTGCATGCCCTGGATCACGCTTCAGAGATGAATATCTCAAATAGCAGATTTTAAAACGAAAAGCAATTATGTTTATTTTCTTTTTGTATTTGCCTCCTGGCGTATTTTCTGTTTCCTTCTGACAGAAAATATTTATATATTTTTATTCTTGGCAATGAGAAAGACAGAGTCCAGCCTAAATTCATAAATATTATAAATAAGATCTAAATGAAATCATCACTGCAAAACTAGGATGAGTTGTTTTATAAATATTGAACACTTTTTAGATATTTTACACCTAGACTGAAATTACAAAATGTGTAGTTTTAAAAAATAAATACAGATCACTCTTTCCAGTTCGTTACAGTGTTTACAAGCATATTCAGGCAATATAAATAAAGGTAGCGGAAAATATTTGTGCGTATTTTCCCCCAAAATCTCGTCAATTGGTTAACTTTTGGAGTCTACCAGAGCTAATCATTATTATCTAGCATAAAAATGGTAACGAGCTATAATTCCTGAGATTCGTTCACATACTTTGCAGCTTCAGTCTTTTATTTCAGCATTTTTTTTCTTATCTTGGAATGTGATAACAGTTACAACAAGCCTCAAGGCTGGACGGAGATATTTTAGGGGCAAAACAAGTGAATGCCCAAGTTGTTTGTTATAAACATGCATCACATCACTGACATGCTGTATTTGTACTATCTAGTGGGGAATTCCCACTTCAGTGTCCTTGGCTTGTTTTTTAGGATATTTTGTCTTCTACAGTGAACTTGTTCTTTTACGTTTAGCATTTCTGGAGACTTTTTATAAAATGTTCATGTTCATATATTTAAAGCTAGGGATGCAAGAAAATATCACAATATTTTGTGTTGTAATACTGAATGAATATTTAAAAGTAGTGTATCAACTTTTTATTGAGAATTTACCTGCTAAAATGAACTTTTTCAACTATTTCTTTTGTGTGGTGCAATTCAACCTCCGACTACTAGGTGGCAGCAGTTTTTACTTCCCTCATTCTGACGGAACAACGACAATAAATCTGGTTGCGTCTGGCCATGAGTTAGTCGTAAAATTGCAAATATCGTCTAGATTTTAGTTCTGCAATATATCACATCGTCTCCTGGCCTGGTAAGTCATCCAAATATGTGAATATATAGTCTGGCCAAGACCCATAAAAAGATCTTAGTCGTGGGGTGTGATCTATGGTTGTCTTTCAAGTGTTTCCCCATGCTATTGGACAACAAATCACTTTACGTACTCACTGCTACCGATGTCAGTCAACGGGGCAGTCCGCCGTACACTTTTCTAAATAAAGGACTTAAGTACCTCTATCTGCTCTTGACTCAAAGAAAAGCCCAAACCCTTCTTTTCACCGGACGTGAAAGCGGCGTGTAACGTAATAGCAGTGTTTTACCTGCAAGCTCCCTTCCAACCAGAAGCATTTCAGATCCACACCGCTGGTCCCGCAAAGTCACAAAATCACGGGAGAATTGCAACACCACACGTGATTTCAGAAGTCCACACAATAACAAACAAGGAGAAAGACGGCTGCATGCATCGAAAAAGGTCTGTGGTTTATTTTCTGTTCTGTTTACATCGGCTACGGGGGTTTCACAAGAGATGACGTACATTTATCGGTGCGTGACTTTTATTTTGAAAGTTTCTGGATATTTTATAATGCTTACGCGTTTGACATCCTGTATGGTCGGATCTACACTGTGGAGTTTGACGTGTTTTGGAAGCGTAGCGCGTAAAAAAATAGACTTGATACGTAATGATAGCGTTCCTTCGCTTCTGGGACGCGTTCAAAACGTTACACTTTGGAAAGGAACTCGTCCACTATAACGGTGGCTAATTGCCGCGAAATACGTTTCACAACGATTTCACGTCCGGTGGAAATAGCCAAAGTTGATGCCAAAGCCGTTTGAAACAAGCCGTTGCCATCTTTGTTTTTTCACTCAGTCGCAGTAACATCCCGCCCACCATACCAGTAGGACGCTGTGATTGGTCGGGCCTGCTGAGGCTCTAATGGAGCGTAGCTAGACCAACCTGCAGAGCAAAATCCTGTTGCTTCTGCTATGGTCTGTAGATTTCTAGGCTAATCGTCTCCGCTTGTATTGTATAATATATCATATTACCAGATTCTTGCCATTACACCCCCCATTTAAAGTAATATAACTTTTAAAATCATGATTATTAGCAGTATCTGTATATTGTGCCACCTTTAAATGCAACATATATTCAACATAAACTTCAGATTTTGAGTTTTGTTCAGCTCCTCCAGCGTCTGAGACAGAGGAGTTAGCATAGATGGGTTTGTGTCTTGTCTCCAGTTCTGCCAGTAAAGCCGAGAAGTGGCAGCTGGAATGTTTGTATTAGTGCACTACTGTGGTGAGAAGTCACTTTACTGAGCTATGCTTTGGCGCCTGCTCTTTCTACAGCTTGCCTTCAGGCACACAGATGCTGCTGTTGCATCTCCAGCATGTATGGGAGGTGAAACCAAAGGAGGATTTCTGGTCTTTATCTGTCCTGTCGACTCACTCTCAAGCAATTTTTAACAGGAAACTGGCCTGTAAAAGCACAGGGGCTGGCTTAGGCTTTGTTTTATGGGTTTTCAGTAACGGTATCTTAAAATGTAGTTATCATTATCAAGTTCTCACGCAGAAACATTTCATTTTTCTCTTTGTAAAGTGCCCTGAGATGAGATTTTGTGGAATCTGAGTGAAATTCAACTCAAATATACCAGTTAGGTCCAATTTTGAGTGAGTATGGACCAATGAAGAAAAGTAATACATGAAAGGAAACCACTTTTTTTTTTTTTTACATCAGAGGTCAAATCTGGAAATAAACCTCACACCAAGAAAAACACAATGGAAAATTTTTCTATTTGCATTTTTAAAGGGACACATGGCAGTTTTGGCTTGTTTTTAGCAACCCCTAGTGTTCAGTAGTGAAAGCAAAAGTGAAACTTAATTCCTCGCTGTGCGTTCATCTTTTTAACACCTTAATCCAGCGGTTCCCAAACTTATTTAGCCGCGCACCCCCTTCTATGTCCCAACCGTGTTGACGCACCCCCATCCCCCAAAAACATGTTTTCAAGAAAAAAATAAAATAAAAGACTTGCAGCACAATCAGTGTGTTTGTTTCTGACCACAACTCACAGCCTCTAGGATGAAGAAGCCTCTAGGATGAGAGGCTAAATGTCTCCAAGATAACCAGAAAAGTCCAGCAGCTGTTTTCAGCTAAAACTCTCAGGATGATCGTGTCCAGGATGCCTGATTATAGCTGCTGTCAGTAACCATATGACAGATTTTAATAATTAAAACTCTCAACAGACTAAATAGTGCAGAAAAGAAATAAATAATCTCACAACTTTGTGTGTTGAGATTTATTATTATTATTTATTTATTTATTTATTAGCCGCATCGGCTCCTAGTGGGTGGAAGTGGAGATTAGCTGCGATTGACTTTTGATTGGTGTGTTTTTATTTCTGCAGTGAGCCATAAAACTCACCTCACTCCACCTGGAGTTTGTTCTTCAAAACTCGTATTAAATCCACTGTCATGAAGCGTTTTGATGAGCTTCCTCCGCGCAGTATTTTTCATTGCAGGATGCAGTTTCCATCACTTTTAAACAGGTTAATTTAGTTCGGCACACGGGTTTGATTTTTGCAGCTGCACGTCTGCACAGTGAGAGGGGTAGCGGCCGCGGGAGACGCGCTGTTGCACTCAGGGTCTCTGCGGGCTGCAGTAGCTGCGACAGGTGATCAGCAGGTATAACGCCGGTAAAGTCATACTTTAGAACGCATCCGCAGCTGCATATTTTCCATGATTGCACGGTATGCCCAGCCCTAATATACACATCTGTATTGTGTGGGGAAAAAACACTGTGCCCTTTTTATAAGACACACGGTGCCGGTGTCATGATCGTGATGAATTAATGCCGAGCTCCGGACAGGAGCTATATTGCGCCACATTTTGGGAATTCCTGCCTTAACCTAACAGCTGAAATGTCTCCTCAGCCTTCATTAGTGTCTACAGGAGCGGTTCATCACTAAATCAAACAAATCAGCTGTGTTCATGATGTAAAACATGCAGGAAACATGTTGGAAGCAGACTGCAGCACCAGGCATGTCAGCTCCACTTTACTAAATCCAGCAGGGAGCGGACCGCCACTCTGAAGTTGCAAGTGTGGTATCCTGGCCACAGAGGGCGGTAGAGGTCTGAGTGACCCTGTAAAGGGTCATTTTAGCACATACTGGCTCAAGAAAATGATTTAAAAATATGCTAATAATAAAGTATTTGTATTTATTCCATGCATTTAAATATATAGCACAGGGGTAGGGAACCCTGGTCCTGGAGAGCTGCTATCCAGCACGTTTTAGAGGTTTCCCTACTTCAACACATTTGATTCACCTGTTCAGCAGCTCATCAGGCTCTGCAGAAGTCTGTTAATCACCTGCTGATTAAAATCAGGTGTGTTGAAGCAGAGAAACATCTAAAACGTGCTGGATAGCAGCTCTCCAGGACTAGGGTTCCCTACCCCTGCTATAGCAAAATGTTTACTAGTAGCTTTTGATGCTAATGTGTGCAAGTGATGGATTTACTGTCATACAAACTGACAGAAGTGAAGATAAAAGCTTTTTTTCTGCAGCTGTTACATTTCATGCACATTGTAGCAGTGTTGGATTCTGAGGTCTGCACTTTGTCAGGGATTTCCCAAGATGGAATTTTGAATTTTGAGGCACATTTCAGTTGGATTTCCTCACATGGAACCAAAAAACTCCAACTTCCGGGACAAATGGAACGCACCATTAAACCTCAGGCAAATACCGTGACTTAAAGAGCCCCCTTTATGTGTTAAGCTAGTGTCTACATCTCAGGAAATTGTATTGTCACATTTTTAATTATGCATTTTTTTTAAAAGTTCCTGATAATTTTTAATTTAGTGTATTTAAGTGGCACGTTGAAATGAATGCAGTTTAGGTAGATATTTAGAGGGGTGGGAGGAAATGAGAAAAAGTTATGAAATGGTTATCAGTTATTTGTCATTGCAAAATGACAAAGACTTTCCTGTATGCACGTATTAGCCTATATAACCCATCTAAATATATGTGATCTTGAAATTATGTAAACTAAGTGTTAAACTTTTTTTCTGCTGCTGCGTTTGCAGAGAAAAATCGTGATACTGCACTCTTTTCATAACAGTTAGTGAGAAAGTGGGGTTATTATGTGTGCATATGCATGATAACGAGAAAGAGAGAGTGAAGAGAACATTCCTTTCTCACTCCCACTCTCCACCACCACACCCCCGTCGCTACTCGCTGCCACCCCACCCCCAGTTTCCTTCCTGTGCTTTTTTTAGAATCTATTGGATGTTTTTCCCACATCCGGCAACAAAGCCAGCCTTTTCATGCCATAATCTAACAACGTGGTGTTTTGTGGTTCACTTGTGCAGAAGTATGGTCAATTGTTATAAATTAATGGCTTTAATTTAACCAGTTCTTCCTTTCTCTAAATCCTCCTCCAACAGTACTTACCACAAAGGTGGGGTGAAGTTCTTAAAGTGTGTTTCTTTCATGTGTAGCGTCCAACACTAATTAAAGACACTTGACCACATTGAGAATAATACAGTACTATTGTTTGAGATTTAGGCACAAAAATGTCAAATTATTGGTATATTTCTTATCTGGTCATTACTAAAGTCAGTCTGAATTTAGGTGTGACGGTTTAAATGTTTCAAAGCTGACTTTTTAAATGAATGTCATTAATTCAGCTGAATGATTTACACTGAAGACTTTTAGTGCAAATCAGACATTTCAAATCATTTACTGCCTGTCAAATACCAACAATGCAACTTTTATTTAAGGGAAGACCACCTCCTCACTTGCCTCATTAGATTACGTTTGTGTTCACACCACCATACTTTCATCTTTTCTCATTCAGTTTGCCATTAACTCATTCACTGCCATTGAAGACAAAAGTCGTCATTTGAAATCCAACCGCTCACTGCCATTGACGACTTTAGTCGGGGTGAGCGTCGGAACGAGCCCCCGCACAGTGAGAATAAACGTGTCTAAAGCGGATCTTCATCCGTGTATGTCACACGTCACGTGATCAGGAAGCAGAAAATCAAGGAATTAGGAGATCGTTTTGGGACGCTGCTGGGGAAAAAAGCAATGTGCCAACCGGAAATGCTTCTGCAGCTCACGTTTCGGCAACAGATTGTGAAAGAACGGATAACGCTAGTAATACAGCAATTCTTTCTGATGTAAGAAGTGAGTCTACTCTTTCTTTTGGTAGTTTTGGCGTTTACATGGTCATAGAGCACAATGTTCTGTAACTCTTCAAAAAAACAGTAAAAACGTTCAAAAACGCGAGCAGTCAGGGGCTTTCTGATCAGAAAACGGCTGGCAGTGAATGAGTTAATAGACCCAGTTCACTGCAGCAACTCGGACAAAAACACGGAGCTAGCCAACAAGGAAAGATATGCTAATAAACAAAGACATATCGTCGACGGACAGCATCACTCAATACAGCCACAAATCGAGGACGTAAACAATCTAAAATATGAACAACGATGCAACTTTTATACTAACACATTAACTAACTCTAAAGAAATGACAAATACAGAAAGAAAGAAATACATAAATAATAATAAAAACCATAAAGGACAACTTGGATGTGTTTTTCTTTTTTCTTATTTTAATGCTTTGCTGAAGTATCGGATCGGGACTCTGGCAGATAGTCAAAATCAAATGACTCCGTTCGGGAACAAAAAAACATGATTGGAACATCCCTACGATTTTGTTTTTATTGAATAAGTTTAACACACTAATTAAATTAACCATTTTTTAATCCAACACCATACCAGCTCGTGATTTATCGTTTCCCTATCCTTATACATGTGAGCCAAAGAGTGATTTCTTTTCTCACTGGAGGAGCACCATCTGAACTTATTCTTTACCCAGTTGTAGTGATCTACACTCTATAACTGTGGCTGAAGTTTAATAAGAAATCATGATGATGTGAATGTGGTCTTGGAGACTTTCGGGTCCATTTAAGGTTTATTTCCTACTGGAGAGCTTCATCTACAGGCTCATCTTAAATAGATTAAATGAGCTACTGACCCACACAATAGGCGCTACACAAACATATTGTAATTCTCACCTCAGCAGCTAGTACGGTGCATTATTCTGAAACAATTTTTCAAAGCACTGATTAAAATACAGACACTGTTTCAGCGTTTGTCCCCATTGTCATCCCACTGAATTAATTCCCTGGGTAAGCGGGAATTTTCCTCTGTTATGCTGCCTTGGCTGAGTTTGAATCACCAGGCTCATCTGTTTTGCCTGAAGAAGTCAAAGCGGAGAGGATAAAAACAGCTGTCTAGCCGGGGAAGAGACGCCTTGCCAGTTGAGCTGTGAAATCCACACAAGTAAGCAGGATAATCTCCTCCACCCAGACCAAATATCACATCCTGCAATGGAAATGCTTGTTTCGTGCGTGCAGCCTTTACCTAACATGGTGTAATTAAATGTGACTGCAGCTTAAGGTCTAAAAAGGCTCCAGGAATATCATCACGTTTTCATTTTTGCCTTTTGTTTGAATGACGTTTTTTGTGGACAGTGTACAGGGCTAAAAAGCAGCATTGTCACGAGCTTTTATGACGGTCACAGCCTGTGTTTACCAGCTAGTGAAGCTGTTTTCACCTCGTTGGGTCCACCTGTCCTTGTGTCTGCGTGCATCCTGGTTAAAATGGCCTTGTGGTGACACCTTCTGCAGCAAAAGTACCGCAGAAATAATTTTCAGTGGAATTGTCACCGAAATTGGTGGTGATCAAAACGAACTATAGTATGAATTATGAGACTTTATAAATCATACAAATCTATAAAAATCACTATAATAATCTGTAACTTGGACAAACAGCATTAAAGCAGCGAATAGCTGCTGCGAAAGCCTGGACACTGCTCCACAGACGATCCCTAAAACCTCATTTTCTAGACAGCGTTGTGTTGACTTTGGTTCTCCGGTTGTCCCCATTTGCACAGAAAACACATCTAAACACAACACCAGCTGCACATGAGACCAAAGTTCTTGTAAATCTATGTTTACAGTTTCCAAAACTGAGATTTCCGAGACTTCTTCTATTTTTATGTCTGCACCTGGCACTAATGGGGTTCCATAAATTGTAGTTAAGCTTTTCACTGTAGACTCAGGCAGCTCTTATCTAAGGCTGCAAAGCATCTGATTTGTTATTTATTTATACAAGATAGTCAGTTGCAAAGTGTTTCAAATTAAAAGTTTATTGCTGTATTTAAATCAATATTCATTAAATACCTGCATGTTGGGTCTGTTATGGCGTCTTGTTTTCAAAGTGCAATCAACCAGCTTTTAATTTCCAGGAGTTATTTATGAGATCAGGTGAGATATGGTGTTTTATCGGTGTAAATCTGCTAAATCATTCTGAAATAACTGTTGCTGTGCCCTGCCCTAACTGTGCGAGAGAGTCGGTGATCACATCATGGGAAAGTTTGTTTTTTTCCCTCTTGAACAAATTACCTGAGAGCACGCTCTGCGTTTCTGTCTCACCAGCTGCAACATGTAAAAAGACCTTAAGCCTTGGTTTACAAGGCCTAGACACACACACACACACACACACACACACACACACACACACATGCACGCACGTGCACACATGCACACCAGAGCAGCTTGCATGCAGGAACTTGCTCAGAGATATAAGCTTTGCTTCTACCTTGAACTCTTGTCACTTTGATAGTTTATCCTCTCAGACCCTGTTGAGCAGAGTACCTGCAAGGTTAAAAGAAAATTTAGGTAATTCTACAAGGAAATGCTGCTGTTAAAAGCACTGGGAATGACCAACAGCTGAAAAGCGACGTTCACAGCAGCATGCAATCCCAAACTCCCTGCAAAATGAGTGAGATGCATTTGTTTGATACAGGTCACCTTGAAAAATTAGAATATTGTGCAAAACTTGATTTATTTCATTAATTCAACTTAGACTGAGAGACCATCTAAAGGCTCAGGAACCCTTTGCAGGTGTTTTGGATTCATTAGCTGATTAGAGTGTGACACTTTGAGTCTTGAACCTTTTCACAATATTCTAATTGTCTGAGATTTTGAATGTGGGGTTTTCATCAGCTGTAAAAGCTGGTTTATACTCGGTCCGTCTGCGTGAAACGGATGCATGCACTGCCATTTTGCGTCGGCGCAAGGGCTCTCCGACTGGCTCGCGGAGGGTGACGGAGACATGCCCCAAATTTTAAACATCCGTCGAAAGTGATGGAGACCGCAAGTTTGTGATTGGTCAGGATGACGCTTCCTGTAACTTCGTCACCAGCACCGCCGTTGCTCCGTTAATAAGTAAAAAAATATTTAGCGGAAGATAGATTGAAGACCGCATCGCAGAAAAGTCCTAAAATATGAACGTTTATTCACCCGTGACTGAAGGAGTACAAAATACGGAGCAAACGTGGATGGAAGCGACAGGAAACGTGGGTTTAGAGGTGGCGACTGGATGAAGAGGTGGATGAGAATGAAGGACAAATTAGTCCATGTTAAAAAGTCTCTGAAATACATTAAAACAATGTAAACACATGAGTAAATACACTATCGTGAACGGATACATGAGTGTCATGGTGGCAGGATATCACAGAATAGCCCTCTGTTGTCCTGGCAGGGAATTGCTTTGCAGCACTCCGCTGCCTGAACAAGTTCGAATGTGAAAACCTTTCCGACGCTCCGTGTGCGTCTCTCCGTGGCGGAGCTCACAGAGAGTATAAATCAGCCTTAAGCCATAATCATCACAATTATAACAAATAAAGGCTTGAAAATTCTGGCTTTGCATGGATTGAGTGTCTCATGTATTAGTTTCACCTTTTAAGTTAAATTACTGAAATAAATCAACTTTTGCACCATGTTCTAATTTTTTAGGTTTCAAATGTATGTTGCTCCAGGCGTTGTACCGGTCTGTCGTGGTGAAGAGCTGAGCTGGAAGATGAAGCTCTCAATTTACTGGTCGATCTACGTCCCTACACTCATCTATGGTCAAGAGCTTTGGGTAGTGACCGAAAGAATGAGATCATGGATACAAGCGGCCAAAATTAGTTTTCTCCGCAGGGTGTCTGGGCTCTCCCTTAGAGATAGGGCGAGAAGCTCGGTCATCCGGGAGGGGCTCGGAGTAGACCTGCTGCTCCTCCACATTGAGAGGAGCCAGTTGAGTGGCTCAGGCATCTGGTCAGGATGCCTCCCTGGTGAGGTTTTCCAGGCACGTCCAACTGGAAATAGACCCAGGACACGCTGGACGGACAATTAGCTTTTTTTTAGCACCTGCTCAGCCTGACTCAAGTTCGGTCGGACAGCCGACTTTTCAGTACCTGCTTTGATGTGGTTCCAAGTATACTGAGCCAGACTGAAGTTGCAACATCAGTGATTGTCAAGTCACTGATTGGCCACATTCAATGAGGTATAACAGCATTAGTTTCTCAACTGGCCTGGGAAGGCTCCCCAAGAGGAGCTAGCCCAAGTGGCTGTGGAGAGGGAAGTCTACGACCCCACTCTGGATAAGCAGAAGAGGGAGGGATGGATGGATGGATGTTTCGAGCATTGGAGCAATTTTAAGTTCAATACCTACTTTACTTTTCCCCAATACCTTTTATTCCCAGATAAATTAACGTACAAGGGAAACCAGGACCGCCAGCTTCCACATTTTGCATCATTCAGAAAAGAAAACCCGGTTTATTCCAGAATGGATATAATATTTGAACTATGCTCCATAATAAATGAACAAAAGCATAAACTGAGAAGCTTCTATGCAATTCCTGTTAACACCATAAGGGGAATATTGTCTTGCATAGAATAAGGTGAAGAGTTCAAACATGGCATCAGATCAGCATAAGGTTGATAAACTATTTTCTTTTTCACTAGAGCGATGCTACATGTTCTTGTATTTATTGATTTAATGAAACTCAGACAGAAAGCCCTGGGTGTAAATCTACAACTGATCAGCCACAGCTAGTCAACATTAGCAAACACTAAAATGGTTATTAATGAGTCCGTTTTAATGATAATGTGCTAAAATTGGATGTCAGAGTAGCCGAGAGTCATTCACAACACATACTCTGAGTGTCCACACATCACATGAGATATTACACTAATTCTGCATTTTAAGATTTGACGGAAACACGTAGGACTCAATTATTTCTGAAGAAAATAACGATCTTAGTTTAAAACTCTGGCTGCCTGCATTACTTAATTAGCAATCTGTTTGACCTGAAACAAGTAGATGATAGGGTATAAATGCCAAGTGGAAATAAATGAAAAGTTATTATTTTCTGTTAGAGTCTTGAACTGCACAGAAGCTCCATCCATCATCCCTACATCCACCCGACGGTTTGAAATAAACAAAATGATGTTTGCTCGGTCAATATGAAAGTGTAAAAGCAGCCCAGCAGGCAGAGTAGCCCTCTGCTGCATGTGAACAGGAAGGATGTGTGCTGATAACATTCACAGAACGGCACAGCGGCAAAATACGGGGGACAAACTGTATTTTCTAGGCTGCTGTTACCCGAAAATCTAATCAATCAGCTTTTCTTTGGACACATGCCGTTTTTATTTATCGTTCCTCAACTAATATCCGAGATACGCGAGCGTCATGTGATCTTTTGTTTTTCTCCTTCTGGGAAATGTCACGCTGATGATTCATTTACAAAGAGGTCACATATTTTCTGCACGATGAACCCCTGGTGCCCCCCCGCCCCGTACAGTTTCTCCTTGGCTGGAGTCGGCGAGCTCTGCAGAGCTTTCCGTGTCCGCTTCCACCAGCGCCAGGCTGCACAGACCTTATTTGGAATGTCAGGGCTGATAGGAGTGGGAGTCAAACAGCTTCCCACTCATTTTTTTTTCTCTTTACTTTTTAGCTGCAGTCGTCCCTTTTTTTAATATAAAAAACCCGAACCGGATTGTTTTAGGACAGGAGTGCAGATTAGTTCGGCTGACGGCTAAACTCAACAAGTATCCTCTTTTCAACTGGTAGATTTTCCAGGCTTTGTCCACTGAAGCGGTTTAAAACACCAAATGTGTTTTACACCCCCCCACCTCTAAAAGCATGAGGCTTATGAAGACCTGGCTGAGGGAAACAGCATTAGCACAGCATTTACCACTCAGCCCAGGTTTCCCACGGGATATAAAATGGATCCTTGTTTCTGGAGGAAATTACCACAGCAACGCTGCTGAAGAGCACTTTGCTGGGGCCACATCAGATATTGACAAATATCGTTTCCTGTTTAGGAAATGCAGTCGCTGCACTTCAAATGGTGCATCAAGGAATTCCTAATCCAAATAGTGGAGTAAAGGAACATAAACGGCACAAAATAAAAGGCTTTAAGGAATATGGTTGAAATGATCTAATCAGAGCGACCTCTAGAATCTGAATAATGCATTCCCCGCATTAGACAATAAAGCTACACGCCGCCTTTCCTTTGTTGTGGTCAGAGTAATGACTGGAATGGCTCAGGACTGTGTTGCTCAACCGAGAAGTGGCCGCGTTGGCTCGCGTCGGGCTACAGCTGCACGCTGAAGAGCAGCCAGATGTTTGAGATGGCGAGCCGAGCCGAGTGAGCAGGAAACGGTTCTGCATGCCATAGGAATCGTCTTTGAAAACAGGAAGGCAACTTGTTCCCTACTTATGGCCCTTTTCCTGTGGCATGACCGGAGGTTGGTCTTGTGCTGGACAGTTGCTGGAAAAAAAGGTTGTGTGTTGGTTCTGATCTTTTTTTTTCTCCATAGGGATTTGTACCTGTTCAGCATGTTTGTGTGTGAATGGTGAAAGTTTTGCAACTGCTTGTTACAAATCTGTAAATGTGTTTTGTCCTCACGGGCTCCTGTAGAAGGAAACATCACATCTATAGGGCTGGGAAATACTTTGACCTGCTCCGATGTATTCACTACCCGTTTTTTATGGTTATATGTTACGAAGCCGCCAATATCTTTCAACAACTGGGCATCATTTAATTCATTTTCAACAACATTTCAATGGATATTTCCAGAGATGAATGGTAAAAACGACACGTGGTCTCTTTAAGGTATATTAACACAACATTAACAGCTGCTGACCCAAAGTAGAAAATAAATGTTTAGATTTATGTCAGCACTTTCACACCTTCAAGCAGTTTCCCAGGGTGAGAACTATTTCTTACCTCCTGCAGTCAGAGTGCAATACACCAGCTAAAAGGAAACATGACATTGTGATAGATTCTTCATGTTCTTTCATTTTTGCTGCCCAGCATGGAGCCCTTAAAATGTGGCTTAAGGGTGTTCCAGGCTCTGGCGCTGAACCAGTGATAATTTAAGCTTGTAGGACCATTACATTAAACCCTTTGATCTGCGGCAGCTCCATTGTCTGTAATGAAGTTGACAGACGGGCCCTACGTGGTTTTCTGCAGACCAGAGTGAGCTTATGGCTGGTTTATTGCCTCTCTTTTGCCTGTGCTACATGAGAATGAAGAGGTCATGAAGAGAAGATAGCTAACAAGGCTAAAGATGCAACAGTTAAATGAAATGTTTGCTTTTCCTACGTTTCAGGAAAGCACAGCAGTTGCGGGCTTTACATAATTTATTGAAGGAATCCCTTTTGCTGGAAGCTCTGGCGTGTGGCACAGGATTATTGGTGGATCCGGGAAGCCCTCAGCCCTGCTCAGTAAATGTCTCTGTGGTTAAGAATGACATGCAGATGAGCGGCGACAGCAGTGTCAGGAGCTCTGTGAGCCACATGGCCATGGGTGATATGATGTGACAGCCTGTCACTGCGATGTTGGTGACCTGTGGTATGTCTGCAGTGCTGAGGCCTGGCTGGTGCTGCCTTAATGCCCTGTCAGAGTCACAGCCAATAGTCTAATCATCGCATCTGACAGGAGAATATACTCAGCGGAGACAATCCTCATGGTCTACCTTGATAAAGAACGAGAAAATAGACTTTTTAAATGATTAACTGTTATTTTTGACCGTCCCAAGAGCTTTACTTTCACCTTCTCCAGTCAGCTTTTGTTCAAGGCGTTATAAAGGATGCATCTTGTGGGTCATTTTTAGCTGTAGGAAGGATTACAATCAAGGTTTTTAATATCTAAGTTGCATCTTTTAAAAATAGCAAGTCTCCTCGTGGAATATAGAATAATTAACAGTTACAAAAATTCAATTTTCAGTAAACACGGTGGATTTGTCTTCAGAAGAGCTCATCTTTCTTCACCGTTTCCCAGAAGCTGCCATACCCTTCTTTTTACCCTGCTGCTGTTCATCCTGCTCTCCTGCCTGCTCTCTGGAGGGCAGCCTCAATCTAATACAACTGTGTCAGGAAGTGTGGGGATGCAAAGTGCTGATGAGCCAAAAGTAGCCCACCTCTGCAGTGTGCTGCTTCGTCCCAATACACACCAGCTTTAATAGAGAAGCATGAACTCCTGCTCACACGCTCCTGTGCAACATTATGGCACATGCCCCACAGAAACTGATTAAATGTGGTTTTTGGGGATAGAAATCAGCTCCAGAAGTCGTTAAGATGGTAGCACGTTTGTGTGGAAAGAGTTCGAAACGAGACTCGTTAAAATTGACAACTCATTTATCAGCTTGAACTTGTGTGGAAAAGTTTTCGCCCTCGTAGATTTTTTTTCTGTTTTTGCTTTTTTGTCACATTGAAATGTTTTAAAATCTGTAAACAAAGATAATCTGAGCAAATACAAAATATGATTTACAAGTGATTTTATTTGTTAAGGGGATAAATGTATCCTAGCCAACCCACTCTTAGGGTTCTACAACCCCCCAAGGCGCTTCACAATACAAATCAGTCACACACAGGGTGATTCTCAATGTCAAGGAACCTCGCCTTGATGCCTTGGCCCGGTTGCCTAGGAGATACGTCATCAGGAACCGCCAAGGCGTGTTCCAAAGTTCACGTGCTACCGAGGCGTCTCTCCTCGTTTGTTAGCTGTTTAGCTAACTGACCAAGGATACATGCGAGGTGCCTTGTTGCCTTCCCTCTGTCAAAAATTTCCCAGAATGCAGCGCGGTATTTTCAAAACAATGTGATCAGGAGCCAGCAGCAGCTACTTCAGGGGAAAATTTCCAGTTTAAATGTAAGTCAACTAATTGCAGCTATCAGGCTTATATGTAAAAGGTTTTTTCGATCCAAAGCAGGTAGCTATGGTTGCTTAGTAGTTGCAGCTTTGGTGGCTAGCAGGTACTAACTCGCTTACACATTTGATTTAACCAACATATACACAATTAAAGTAAAAAGCTCGATATACAGCTATATTGAAACTTAGCGCTACTATGATGGGCAGAATGTAAACAGGGCGTGTAAGCAGGGGGCGGGCTCTGGGCAGCTGCGGGCACACGGGGTAAGTCTGTTCCATTTAACCGTTTTTTTGACCAAGGAAGGACAGCGTCCTCGTAAGCAAGGTGCCTTGACATTGAGAAACACCCCCACATTCACACTCTAGTGATGATGAGCTACAATGCAGCCACAGCTGCCCTTGGGCGCGCTGACGGGAGCAACACAAACATGGTAGTGTGAAGGTCTGGAGCTGCTTTGCTGCTGTAACTGATGGAACCATGGATTCTGTTCTGTCCCAGATAATCCTGAAGGAGAATGTCTGACCTTTGACCTTTTGAACTGGGCAGTGTTGAAAAACACAAAAACAAATGAAGCTCAATTCCAACAATTATGCAGAGAAGAGTGGGTCAGAATTCCTCCACTGTGATGTGAGAAACCCATTTCCTGTTACCGTAATGCCTGATAGCTGTTATTGCCACCATGTGTGATACAACCAGCTGCTAAATTTAGAGGTCCATTACTTATAGAGCCAGTTTGGGTTGAATAGATTTTTTCCCTCTTAATAAATGAAATGATGATTTGGAAACAGCATTTTTTTTATTTACTCAGGTTAATAATAGTTTTACCACAATGTACCTTTAAAAAAACCTTGCTTTAGTATTACTGTAATGGAATTATTGTTATGTTATTTAAAGCCAAAGATTATATCCCACAATAAAATGAGCCACACTGGGAAAATTGCTACTGTGGTCCTAATGTTTTGTGTTGTTTGATTAATCTAATTATGATCAATTTGAGATGTTTTTATTTTATTAAAGCCGTTTTGTGTCCATCTCTATTCTGTGCCGGACAAAACGAAGCATGGAGAAAGGAACACCCCTGACCCGATTAGGCTCTAAATTGCCTTGTGAATGAACATCCTGCAGCTTTAGCCACAGCCTCTAAATAATTCACTAAATAAAACTTATCTGGGATACTTTTCGGCTAGAACACCATGGTTTCCAGCTTCAGAGAGAGAGAGAGAGAGTACAAATTTCAGAATTTAAGTCAGCTCTGCACATTTCTCCAAGTGGATGAATTTTGTATGATAGCTGATCTCTGCCACTGGCATGGGGGGGTCTTGTTTCTTTTCTGGCAATAAATGAGCCGAACGTATCCTCATGCAACAGTGTGCAACCTGCAGACCTGCATAAATGTTATGTCTCCCTAGGAACACAATAGTTGTAATAGTGTTTTTTTCATGTCAGACGCAGAGAGGGAGGTCTCTGGCTGTCTCAGGAAACGATTGCAACATGCATCGGGGTTCTGGTGAAACGATAAAGGCTGGTGAGCTCAGCCATTTTGTTGAGCCACACTCAAACACACAAACAAGGATTCAAAACCTGCAAATACTCCAAAAACCTCCATGTTTGTGTCTGAAGGCTGTGCCAGTGGACTGACAGATGGTATCAAGAGGTCTGGTGTTGCGTCCCTGTGACGCCTCACCCGGAGCCCCATCCACTGTGCTCAGCATCACCATGCTGCTCAGCTTGACACACCAGCATCCAGCCTTCCAGCTCCCATGAATAGATCATCTCCTTTGACACGCTCAAGGTCGTGTTCTTTAATGCCGCCGCTTGAAAAGGTTACGTCCAAAACCGTCTCTCTCCTTCAATCATGTCAAAGACGGGAGGGAAATAAAAAAATCACCAAATCCTTAAAACAGCCTTCACTTATTGTTATTTTATCTACACTGAAGCAATTAACTGTGAGAGGAAAGACGTGTGCCCGGTTATTCCTCCATAATAAGATGATCAGTACATAATGCATATGTTTAAGCCTCTGGTGTAGCAGGAGTCACTTTCAAAGTGATTCAGAGCATCTGAGCTCATTAAATGTTAATCAAAAAATCTATTTTCAGTTCACTTTGAGATCAGTCGTGAGGATTTCAGGCCAGCGACTGCAGGAGGCCACTGCTTCTGAGAGTTGTGTGAACAGGACTGTCCTTTTCTCTGGAAAACAGATGGTTTTAAAAGACACGCAACCGTTTTTCTAGTTTTCTGCACAAAGTCTATCCATCCTCGTATTTTACAAGAAGATCCACTTTTGACTAGACCGTTTTTAAATGGCACAAAAAGAGGAGTGAAGCAGCCCGGTATCACAGTGGTCTTTTCCATTATTTATGACGCGTGTTCACAGAAGGAACCTTGAACCATGAGCGGTTCTCTTGTCTGTCTTCTTCAGAAAGAGCCCTGTGGACCGAGCGAACGCACCAGAGGGTTTGTTTACGTCGGAAACAGCCAAATCGGCAATGATTAGTCAGTTTGATCATGATTAAAAATAGTAAGAGGTATTGCTGTAGACTGACTTGCAGTTGTCGTGCCACGTATTTGCAATTTAAATTATCTCAAGGTCTCTTTGCATCAAATTAATACAAGTATATTAAGTCATAATGCCAATGAACAAGAAAGTTCTTAAGGAAAAAAAATTGTAAACGTGTATGTTTTTGCAAAAATAATTTATTGAAGACGTGAAGTCTTCTACCCCTATTTCCTGCATTAGCTTCTGATAGAAAATAGGCTCTGTTCAGAAAAGCCAGTCAGATCTGCATCACACTGTCACTTAACATTCATGGACTCACCCATTTAGGCTAGCAATGGGAAGGCTGTTGTTGGTTTAGCATCCAGGAATCAGCAGAGAACATCTCAGCTAGTGGAAGCTAACCGTTAGCATTAGCAACTCCACCACACAGCAGAACTCCTCCAGGCTTGTGTTATTTGTGGAGATAAAACATCAACGTTGCAGATCAGAGTCAGTGGTAGAGTCATGTTGCTGTTAGCCAATCAGAGGCAAGATCTCCGAATATCAGGAAATAAGACTCCAAATCCTGCTGCCGCTTTCTCCTCCGGCTGAATTCTACGTCCTCAAACAGGCGCACCTGAGCATTTTCCCCCAGAGAACGACTTACAAGACCTTCGTTCCTATTAGAGACCTCTGCAAATGTATTAAAAATGAGTAAAGTTGACCTTTAAGCAAAGATCAGCTCAGATTTGTACAGTACCATTACACATCAGCTGAGTAATCAGCTGTTTCAGTGCTGCATATGAAACTGCTGCTGACTCCTTCCTGCACTAGCTGCTTCATCTTCAGGCTGCTTTGCCGCCCACTTCCATTCCAACTCCTCGTTTCCAGACTGTGTCTGACTTAATAAATGTCATGTTTGTGACCGATGCTGCTCTGCTCTGTAGTCTGGGTTCTTTTGCTGCTGCCTTCTCTGCCTTCAGGCGTTTTACTTCATACAAGGAAGGGTAGGGAGGGGTTGGAAGACAGCTACCGGTATACCGCCAAATATAAAAGGCTATAATTGTTCACCTGACTATAATTATCCCTTTGATGAAAACGGTCCTGACTGGAGTCCCTTTTTCTGAACCGCGCTGTCCAATGAGCCAGTCTGAATTTCATATTTGAGTGGAGGCAGACGGCATCAGGCAGTTTCATTTCTGTAACTGATGTTAAACTAGCACAAGGTATTTAGCCCCATTATTACAGCAAACAATGAAATGAGCTAAAGGGGATCTTAAAATATTTTGGTCATTTCTGTCAGTTATCAACAGTATTGACCTTATAAACAGGTGTTGTCACTCAGAGAGAGGGGAGTGTCTAGAGACAGGAAGTAGTTCTCTGACCATTACTAGCCTGATCGGTAAACAATTAGTGGTCGATTTTCAGTATTTAAAATAAAATAATATCCATCCATCCATCTACTTCTGCTTATCCAAGGTAGAAGCCTAAGCAGTGGAGGAGCAGCAGATCTACTCTGAGCCTCTACTAGACGACTGAACTTCTCTCTCTATCTCTAAGGGAGAGCCCAGGCTGCTTGTATCTGCGATCTCGTTCTTTCGGTCACTACCCAAAGCTTGAAACCATAGCTGAGGGCTGGAACGTAGATCAACCAGTAAATCGAGAATATATCTCTTCACGACGACAGGTGGTTTGATATATGTCTATATCTCTCACTCTCTCTATATATATCTATCTATCTATCTATCTATCTATCTATATATGTATATGTATGTATATATATATATGGATATATATATATAATATAGATATATATATCTACAGATATATATATATATATCTATATTATATGTATATCTACAGATGTATATATAGATATAGATATATATCTATATCTCTATATATATATATAGATAGATATATAGATATCTATATATATAATATGTACGGAAGAGGATTGAGGCCGCTGAAAAGAAAAGTAAAAGAATTCTGACTTTAATCTCAGAAGTTAAAAAGTCAGAATTCTGAGATTAAAGTCAGAACAGTAATGTTGAATGTTCTATTTGCAGTCAATATTTTCTCATTTGCATAAATAAGCATACATATGCTTGTATTGTTTATAAATCCCTTCATGGTTTGGCCCCTCCCCCTTTAGAAGAATTCATTAAACAAAAAAGCAGCACTCTTAGGACCAGATCAGCCAGTAGAGGAGACTGTGAGGTTCCTTTTAGAAGAACCACCATGGGACAAAATTCCACTGCTGTGAAAGGGTGTTCAACCTGACATGGTGTTCCAATTTTAATTCGAGAGTCACCCACCTTCACTGATTTTAATAAAGACCTTAAAAAGTGGTTAAAAGCCATTTGTAGATCTGATTGGGGAATCAGATCAAATGACAGGGTTGGTTAGAGATCATGTCCAGCATTGTTCTTTTTATTGTGGTTGAAAATGTATGTTGTCTTAAATGTCTTAAATGTCTGAGGACTACAGATGGAAAGTAGCCTCTGGCTAAATCTGGCGCATCTAGTAATTACTGAGTGTTCATTAAGCATCGTCTTCTCCAAGTAAACTAACAAACATTTCTCCAAGTTTTCACTCCATAGTATTTTCACAATATAATATTTTTTATTGTAAAAAAGTTGTAAATTAATTTTAATTTTTTAGTATTTCTTGCAGTTCTGCTTCTATACAATGAACACCTTATATTGCCTATCTTCCTTTGCTCTTATTGTGAACGTGATGATGCTGTGATGCCAAACTTTCCCCACTGTGGCACAATAAAGGGATATTCTATAATAAACTATTTTAATGTATGACATTTTTAGTAAGAGTGATTTTAAATAGAGTTACTCTGGACATAACTATGAGAGCAGAAGTAGTGCTAGCAGAGGTATTACTAACGGGAAGAGAGAAGAAATCAGTGAAGTGCAGAATTCACTCCAACCCTCAGGCTGTGAATCATCTTAATGTAATGTTTGCCAGCAGGTGGAAATGACTCAAATTTGTTCCCACAGTGAAATAGACAACACACGCTGATACTGCTCCTGTACTCAGGCTGGTGCACGGTCAGATCCATTTGGTTTCCATACAGGCTGCACATTAAATTGTGTCATGAGCCTTTTTTGTGTGCATACAGCAGTGTGAGATTTCCACCAGATAAACAGTTTTTCACTGGACTGTTAATGACTCATAGGCTAGTTTATGTTTGTAAGATGAAATGCACACTCTTAAATTTTTGCAGCCTCACAGAGGAGTTGGTGAGTCATACGTAAATGAAGTCATAGGACAAAGAAGGAAATCAGATATCTGCACCAGCATGTTAAGCAGAATCTCGGCCACGAACGAGAAGCTCTGCTATCTAACGAAGCACAATGGAGGAAAACATAATGTATGCAAATTAGGGAAACAGACAAAGAAGCTATTCTTCCCTCTGCAGTCCGTCGACTGGATCAGATCTTCTCATCCCATCCACTGCACTCAGACTACATTGTACTGAAACATATTTCCACTGCTTCATTGAAGTTTTTAAAATAAAACTGAAGTTCTGTGGATTATATGAATGTATATGCTATAAGGTGACCCTTTGGTCTGGTTTTTATTTGTGTTTTAAAGGTGTCATTTTGTGTTTTGCAGATTCATGGATCTCTGCGGAGGAAGATTGTAGGAAATGCAGCGGGACACGCACTAAAACAGAACGAACTTCCCTGTGGTTTCCCGGGATTGGACATTAAACGTGTCCGTGTGGACACTGGCGGTGCGAACCACTGCAGCAACAGTTTGGACCATTTAGGCCGTTGTTTGCAAAGCTCCTCAGACATCAACATCCCGAGGATGCCTCCTGGACTAGGGTCAGACATATTCACTATGACCTTGAAAGAAATGAAAAAAGAGCCCATCGAGAGCCAGTCTTGTGGCCAAACAAACTCAGTCATGAATTTTGACTTCAAAGAGGAAGGTGGTGGTCAGATTGATCCAGAGCTGCAGGATCTGTTCGATGAGCTGACTAAGTCCGTGCCCTCGCTCAATGATTTTGAGTTTGAGAAGATGCTGAAGCAGGATGACACTTTTGGTTTAGACTTGGGTCGGCCAAGTTCAGCAGGGGCTGCTGCCAATCTGTGCTCGCCAATAGAGAAGATAATAAAGACGGAGCACTCGCAAGACTTTGGGTACACTAATGACTGCTCGTCGCAGCTTCGACCGGCCTCTGCAGGTCCCTCTTTCACAATGACCAGCACTTCTTCTACCATCACGTCACAGAAAGCTAATCCCCAGGCAGGGCACACCAGAACCATGCCATGCTGGCCTGAAATATCCCACGCACAGCAGCTAAAGCAGATGGCAGCAAACCAGCAGCAGCCAACTTCTCTTCTCCATCATCAACAAACTCCACATGGGGGAATGACCAGCTGGCCTCCAGCCATGAGCACCCACTCAACCACCAGCACCTTCCCCAAGGCCAAGATCTCCAGCCCACCCCCTCTTAACCAGCATCGGGTCGGGTCCCATAACAAAGGACTCAGCAACTGTCTCTTCAAGTCCAACGACCACAATGGGTCCCATCAACTGGACTTGAAGGCTCTCAGCACCAAGCCAACATTGCACTTCAGCCCCAAAGCCGCCCATTCTGCCAGCCAGCCTATCTCAATCCTGACAGGCTCAGTGACTAAGACAGAGCAGCAGCAACGGTCTCCATCACCGGGCCAGAATCAGCAACATTCCACTCATCATTTCCAGAACCAACAGATCTCATCATCGGCGGGTCTTTGTCTACAACCCAAGTCTGTTTCTGCAGGGCTGCCATTCAGACATTCCCAGCAGCCTCAGGTGAGACCTCCACGTGACATTTTAAAACTTAAAACAGAAATTACAACTTGGGTTTTGATAGTCCTCATGTGACACCTAATAGACCTTCCATCTTGCAAGGCAAATAATCTGCCAATGTATACCAAAAAACCAAAATTTATTCATAAGGTTACTTGATATATAATAGAAGCAGCGCAGTTAAAGCTGGGGTCCGTAACATGATGTCAAGGAGAGGAGGAGATGGCTCCCCCTCGCCTTCAGGAAGGAGCTGAAAGCCACGCCCCATACCGTGCACACAAATTGCCTTGTAGCGCTAATAGACAAGTAATGTTTTTGATATATTTCTGCACAGACACTTATTCTAACTGCTGAATTATCTCATCGGCCTTTATCGAATTTTGCTGGATCTGCTAATCACTCATTTTAATCAAATTTAGTTGAATCAAGTCTGGAATCCGGCACTCGCAATGCTAGCACACCCCTGCTAACGCTACAACAGGCTAAACAACAGTACAATGTAGCAAAAGGTTGAACACTACCTAATTAGCTCCAATACACAAAAGCTAAATCCCTTTTAGTTCCCCTCTCGTCTTCCACTGTTAACTTGATGTTTACAGACTGACAAAATCAATGCAGGTCGAGTTAGCATTCAGGCTAGGTTTGTGTGCTAGGCTGATAGGAGCTTCACCCCGTAGTGCATGCTGGGAACTGGGGTGCATTCTCGTTGACAGCTCCTTTTGGTGGATAGGTTATTCTATTGGTCAACACTATAGGTTTGCGTAAATGTTTCATTTTGCTATAGAGGCCAGCAGAGGTTCCGTGGCGGTCCAATCACAGTGCTCTATTGGTTTGGTGGTCCAATCACAGCGCTCTATTGGTTTGGTGGTCCAATCACAGCGCTCTATTGGTTTGGTGGTCCAATCACAACGCTCTATTGGTTTGGTGGGCCAACCACAGCGCTCTATTGGTTTGGTGGGCCAACCACAGCGCTCTATTGGTTTGGTGGGCCAACCACAGCGCTCTATTGGTTTGGTGGGCCAACCACAGCGCTCTGTCAGGTGAGCGGGATGTTAGTGCGACTGAGCAAAACTAAGATTGCGACGGCTCCGTGGCGGTCCAATCACAGCGCTGTATTGGTTTGGTGGGCCAATCACAGCAGTCTGTTGTTGGGCGGGATGTTACTGAAAAAACAAAGATGGCGACAGCTCGTTTGAAACGGCTTTGGCATCAACTTTGGACTACTGTGACTTGGGCTTTTCTTTGAGTCAAGAGCCGATAGAGGTACTTAAGTTTATTTAGAAAAAGGATGTATTTGCATCTTATTTGACGGAGTATGGCGGACTGCCTCGTTGACTGACATCCGTAGCGGTGAGTACGTCACGTTGTTTGTTGTCCAATAGCATGGGGAGACAGCTTGACAGACTACCGTAGATCCCGCCCCACGAAAGCCGTCAATGGGCCAGATTATATATTCACATATATAGGATGGCTTGCCAGGCCAACAACCTGTAGTATCTCAGTGAGATAGTCCCACAGCATATTAAAGTAAAAATACAATAGTACTATTTCTGTTAAATGTGTTAAATTATGGGCGTGTATACAGTATTTTATTACTTTGTAGACACAAAGCAAATAAACATTTCTTTTCTGCTTAAGGTGTAGTAAGATAGCACACAGCCTAGACAAACAAAGCCACTTTAATCTTCCCCCTCTCTGGTTTCCTCAGTTTTCTTCCAGCTGCCACCCTGCTGTCTCAAAGACACATAATGTAATTCTGTTTGTTTTTGGGGAGATTTTTTTGTTCCTCCTAATGTCGGTGCCGTTGTGAGTCCGTTCAAAATGTATTTACCCTGCAAGTGTTTTGACGATGACACAGATTGCCAGAGCATGGTAAATTAACATGCAGAACTTCTAATTTCTTTGCTTGTCATGGTGGCTCCCTGTCAGGGCACAGATATGCACAGCGGGATTTGCTAATTGGAGGTTGTTAGCTACAAGGGACAAGTGGTGGAAAATGACAGTAATCTGCTTAGCCTGGTGCCGGAGGTTGAATCACTGATTTGTTATGATTGGGGAGATTTAGACTGTCCTCTCTTTCATTTTTTTGTTTTTTTGCTCCAACACTATCTGTAGTTGTCTTTGTGTGAAACGATAATGTGAGCCACACAAGAGAGCTCTCATAAACTCTGCAGATCAAGGGAAGCGCCTGAGCGACTGGGGGAGGGGGAGAAGAGGGGGTTACACAAACATCGAAGTAAACAAGTTGGAATGACAAACACATCATTCCTGATTGATAAAACTAGAGCAGCTTTGCTGCTAGACAAGTGCATCTTCAATTTTTACTAAACAAAAAAAAATTGCCGTGCAGTAAAAAAATGTTTGTTTTTTACTTTTTAGAGTAATGTCAGTATGTTGAAATGTGGGATTATGTCTAGATTTTATGTTATATTTTACACCTATTGAACAGATTGAAACTAAAATGGCATTTCAGATGTTTTGAGTGAGGAATGAACACTACAGCAAGGTAGAGGCGAGATCAGGCACTTGTTATCCCAACATTCTGCAGGATTCCTGTCATACAGCTCTTGCAAGCCCTTTTACCAGCATGTCAGAGCAGCCAGAGGCTGAATATTGAGTTTGACCTGGTTTTTAAAAGCAGCAGCCTGCACGAGCTCTAACAACGAGAAATCCAGAGAAGCTCTTTCTATTTCATGGCATTTATATCTTGCCTGCAACTACAGTGTTTTCTGTTTGCGCTTGCATGCTTTGCCGAGCTAATATAGGAGGATGTCAACATCTTGTATAGGATGACCAGGTGTCCTGCAGCTCCTGCATGGTACCCCCTTTTCTCTTCATCCCACTAATATCCTGCATTTTGAATAATGTTCAATGCTGCCTGATAGAAAATGACTAATCATTGGTTTATATCCAGTTACTTTGAAGAAAGCAACAAAGGCTGTGATTGATGTCAATCAAACTGGGCCCAGTTGGGTTGAAGCACAGGTGAATCTGTCAGTTTTGCTCCTTTTAGCTCCACCCCTTTGAGGTAAATTCAGCATAAAAATCATTCAGTTACAAATAAACTTAAAACATTTCATAAAAGTAATTAGGAAGAGTAGAACTGCCTCTCCTATAACACACTAAACTCTGATAAGTTATGGTCCGTATATGGGGCGATGGTGGCAGAGGAGTTAAAGGCTAGTTTATACGTCTCCGTCTGCAACTTTGCGTTCACACGCTCACATATTGATGGAAAGCAATCCTCCTCCAGGACAGCAGAGGGCGTAGCGCTTTTCTGGGGTATCCTGCCATCATTGCAGTCACGTCTCTAGTGTGTTTATGTAATTCAGAGACTTTTTAACACGGACAAATTTGTCCTCCACCTCTTCATGCAGTCTCTACCTCTAAACTCATGTTTCCCATCACTTCCTGACACGAATAAAACGTTTGCTGCATATCTTTATACTCCTTCAGTCACGGGTGTATAAACGTTCAGACTTTTTCCGTTAGACGTTCTCAAATCTGCTCCATGTCTGTCGCTAGATATGTTTGACCATTTTTTTGAGGCGGAAGCTAACGTTAGCATTAGCAACACCACCACACAGAAAAACTCCTCCAGGCTTGTGTTATTTGTGGAGATAAAACATCAACGTTGCAAGCCAGGGGTAGAGTCGTGTTGCTGTTATCTAATCCGGAGCGAGATGTCCAAATATCAGGAAATAAGACTCCAAATCCTGCTGTTGACTTGTCAGTGCTAATCCAAGAAATTCTGGGCATTTTTCTCTCTGAGTACAGCTTGCAAGGCATTCATTCCTACCAGAGACCACTGCAAATGTGTTCATTAAATGAGTTTCCCACACCTTTAACGCATCCTCTGAACAGAGAAAAATATGGCGTACTTTGACAGAATAAAACATGTTTAATATCAATAATGTCTGTCTGTGGACGCTTTATGGTGCTTCACTGCCAAAACTGTTGACGTCGTAGCAAAGTCCTATAAAGGGCTAATTTGGATGGAGCCACAACAGCTGAGAGGACTGGGCCAGCGTGTTAACCCTGCCACCTTCACCCCTCTCCGTCTAGTGGAAACGCAGCTATTTTGGCTGCAGTGCATTTCCTACTGCACGGCTGTTCTACTTAACGTAAAAGTGAAACCGTTTCCTAGAAATGTTTGTTGGCTCCACTTTTCAATGAGACCTTTCATGACTCTGTAAACTGAGATCACAATTTCAAAGCAGATATATTTAAGTACGTATGGAACAAATAAATACACAACGTGGTATTAAAAAGCAATTCAAAAGAAACAGCAGCTCCTACTATTAGAACAGCTTATTTAAAAACTATGGAGATAATGGGGTTTGTTTTTTGCAGTCAGTGGGGACGGGGTTAAAAAATCCAGCTAATGAGGAAGGGACGGCTCACAGAGGGTAAAGAAGGAGTGAAATCTTTCCCACAGAGAGCTGAATTAGTAATGCCACAGAAATAAAGGTCTTAAGAAAATGGCCCGATCCCCAGTGTAACACTAGCAACTAACAAGTGAGCTTTCTCCCTCCGACTACAGCTGGGAAACTGGTTTTAAACAGCCAGACTTGAGATTTTATGCCTATTTAAAGCTCAAAACAATTTAAAAATCAGTTTCTGGATCAAAACACATCTAAATTTGAACAGTTTAATTTTGACGGCTAATTTGAGTGAAAACAAATCCTGTAGTTTTTGACATCAGTAATGCAGCTGTGTTATAAAGAGTTAAATAACAGTGTCAACATGAAAGAAAGACAATCCAAACATATTTAGTCTGATTGAAGAATGTTATTTTTATTGTTTGGCCTGAAACTGACTCCCAAGTTTTTGGCTGCGGAAAGAATTCCTCAAAAATTTCACAAAATTAGAAATGGATTTGTTTTGCAGACCAAATGCCAAAAACTCCATTATGCAGACTCAGAACTGAAATGAAGCAAAAACACTGAAATGCTCGTCTTGCGTGCTCCCTCTCATTTAGTTATCACTGATTTAAGATTTTTACTTTGTGGATTCAAACATTTAATTAATGCCTAATGTTTGGAATCATAAAGTTGTCAATAACTTACATCCTGTATAGATGTACAAACTATATCAGAGCAAGAGGGGACATTTAGCTGCAATAATATCAACCAATGAGTTTTAGTTTAAATCAATTCCAGTACTAGAATCCTTCTTTAAGACAACACTAAAGAGTTTCCCTGCTTCTTCCTCCTACTGGTTAAAAGAGGCATTACAACAGTCGTAAACAACCACAGCGTGCTGTAGCTCGCGCTAACAACGAGCTAACACTAACATGAGCCAATCGATACTAAACTAAACAACAAAGTAAAAATATCCACACTGTTGGACAAAAAATATTATTACTTACAAGTCCAGTAGCAACAAAGCCAGGTCACCATCAGTCCATGATTTTGTAGCCTCCTTTAGCTCAAACGAGTGTAGGCTGCGCTCATATTCACTCTGGTTTTAGCTATTTTTGTCACCTCCAATTACTCTTATTTTTACTTCTCAGCTCTACCATGATGCCAACAAAAAAGCTAAATTCTTCTTTTTCTTCTTCTTCTTGTGCTCTGTGCTGAAAAAGCTAACTGCTAGCCTTTTTATTAGCTACTGGCACTGTAAAGCAGGTAGAGACCTAGTGTTCCTACCAGAACCACAACACTGTTAAGTGCAGTTTCTGGTCAGCAGAGGGTGACAGAGTGCTGTCTCATGTGAAGTTGCTCAAGTTTATGACTCAAGAATCACTGAAACCAGTTTTGAAAGCAATAGATAAAAGTGTTAAAAATCTTTTGTGTTGCTTTAAAGATTGAATAAGGAACAATTTAATAAAAAGCTATATTAAAAAAAATTCTTCCACTGGGCTTTTAGAGGTGTGCAGAATGAATGTACAGTTTTTCCTTTCAAAACTATATTTAAAAAAAAATCAAAAATGTATTTTGACGTGCACGACACTGGGTTTATGTTTACATCTACCAGCCACTAGAGGGCACCGCGAGGCTGGGACTGTGTAAAATGGCGAACTTGACAAGTCAAGCAGCTGATTCTGAGCCCAGAAGATGTTCTAACGGTAATTATTGTTGTAAAATAAACGTATTAGTAGAAATTAGTCCTTACCCTGTACGATTTGTCACTGGACATGGTGCTGGCTGGTCACTTCACGTATCAGCAGTGAACCAACACCCCGACGGCTGGAAAATTTGTTCGGTTGTTGCAATACCACCTCTAAACACTAGATGTCGCTATGGTGTCCGTGTTCCATATTCAACCTTTAAACCAAGCAGACTTCCAACACCGATACTTTAGGTGTTGTGATGCACTTGGACTTCTGTCTGTTTTGTATCCGTGATTGTTTAGTTACACTAGAAGCCAAACATAAGAGGTATCTAGCAGTCATTAAAGATTGTTACATTTTTGTTGATCTTGTGGCACCACATCCTCCAGTAAGAAGGATGGGCCCACTGGGTTGGGCTTGCAGGTCACTGTGAAGGGAGTACTTGTTTGCTGGGAAAAGGAGCAGCGGCCAAGTCCAGATGCCGGGGCGCTCCCGAGGGACAGCATCCCGAGACCAGACTGGAGGAAGTGCAGTGTGAGAGCCGGCAAGGCTGGGCCTGGATCACTGTCAGCTGCCTGCGCCGCTGTGTGATGGAAGGCTAAATCACTCCGCTCCCTCTCTCGAGTCTGAGCCACATGTGGTATTCATTTACGACAAGCTTGAGAAGAATAAGAAAGGCGAGGGAGGGGGGCACGGAAAACAATTTTATGACAAGTCAGAATAAAAGGATTACTCAGTCTTACGGGCTAAAATAACTCGCTGGATTTTCGGTTACAGAAAGGATGGAACAAGCTTCTTCCATTTAGATTGTGACGGTCACAGGTTCTCACACTCCCCAATGTGGTTCAGTCATCATCACCATCTGATTTTATCCCTCATCCAATCAGATCCAACTGTTCTTTTTTGGGAATCATGAACTCCACCTGGTCGATATCATTTTTTTATTACATCTCTTCCCTCTAATAGCTATTTATACATGCATTGTTTATTTTACTAATCCATTTCATCCTGGGAACCCTTTAAGTCAACACAGCGACTGACACTGTACACACACTCCGTGTTGACTTTGATTTGCCGCACATTAACCTCCTTCATGGCTTAACCTGCATGATGCTGAAGCATTGAGGATGTCCTTGTGTTCTCAGACGGACTGCAGGGCTTCCTAAAAAAGCTTAACATGGAAATATAGCATGGCGCTAAAAGCTTCCTGCAAAGAACACGAGAAGAAGCAAGAAGAGGGGTGTCTAAGTTAAATGACTATGTTACTAACGGCTACACATTAATCAGCAATAATGTCATGAGCCAAATGAATTGAGCGGATGGGACGTCTCCCTGCCAAACACAGCAGAGTGATCAGTAACGGAGAGCTTATTAAATAGAGGCAGTCACGGTGCTGGCGCTTAACTTCCCATCGGCACACATTTCCTTCTGTCTCAGGGATTCTTTCCACTCTCTTTAGACAAAATTATCAAGGGAGAGGCAGGCCTCGAGGAGGACTCGCTGCACCCCCCCAATAAAAAAGCCTCTTTCCTAGTCTCTTTCTCATCTGCAGAGGGAGTAGCCTTGACCACATTCTAGAGGCTCAATAGCATCTTTGACAGAAATCTGGTTTCTTGTAGAGTTTTGCCCTCTAGTGGTCAACTCAAGTGTTTGCATTGAAAGGTTCCTAGTTGAGGTGATTCAAATGAACTATAATAGTGTCATTATTGCTGGTTTTGTTGCATAAATATCCTTTGTTTCTGTTTTTAAAAGGCTGCTCCTGCTGGTCCGAGGCTGCAGACCAATGGAAGCTTAGGAGGCATGACGGCCCCGTCGCACTCACAGCCATCAGTTCCCACCAACCAGCAGAAAGGCCCGGCCAAAAGCCAGGTCATGCATCGACAGGTCAACCAGCAGCAGCACACCATCACCAATACAGTAAGCTACATTGAGATAGTTTCATTTATGTAGTAGGAAAACAGCATCACAGGCTTTGATCAGCATCCAAATCTTTGTCTTTCCTGTTCAGGACAAGGACAACACACATGATCAGTTTAATCGGCATCTTACAAGACCTCCGCCAGATTATAAGCAGCCGAGAGGCATGGTGGGAGTTCAGCAAGGAAGCATCTTCACTGGTACTCCACTTCTATTACTCTTTTATTAGCAATTCTTCCAACCCCGTTGGTGACCAGAACTGTTTGATTTCTCTTTAGGTCAAAACTCCTCCCAGTCTTCCAGCAACGGTCCTGGGAATAACCTACAGTCCTTGTCTTGCCAACTGCCGAGCGGATCTGCTCTAAAGATGAGCCCTTTACCATCGGACCGCAGGTTCGGTATCCGGTCCGACTGCAATCAGAGTCCTTGCATCGACCAGTTCCAGCGGCAAAATGCTCATAATCGAATTGAACTGAACCAAAGTAAGCCTAGATTCCTGGAGCCAAACGCACAAGGAAAGTCGTTTGGAATGAACAACGTAGCAGGTGTGCAACACCAGAGAGCCACAGCTGACTTGCATTCCTCCGGTGTGGCGGCACAGGCTCTCGGAGGCTCAATGACAAATGTCGGCATGGGTTGGGGTTCAGCCAACAAGCAAGTGACAACTGGACTCGGTGTTAGGCGTCTACCAAACCCGCTACAGCCGCAGGGTGTGCCAGAGATGCCCAACCGTTCTTATCAACAGAGACACATCAGCCCACCCAACCAGGTAGCGCCGGACATCGGGATGCTCCCTCTAAACCCTTCCATAGGAGACGCGGGGCCCAGACCCAACCAGGCCATGATGGGCTGCCCATCGCCTCTCAGAAACCTGAACCAGGCCTCTCCTGAACAGAGGGTACCAGCAGGGAATTTTACAGACGCCATTTCCAGCTCTGGCAGCTACCAGAATAACAGATCCAACCGATTGACCTTTGACTTCCTCCCTGAGGGAGATAACACGGTCCCAGGTATCAACGCAGACTCGGACTTCATCGACTCTCTGCTTAAATCTGGCTCTGGGAACGACGACTGGATGAAAGATATTAATCTGGATGAGATTCTGGGTGGACATTCTTAAATTTGCATCACAGAATAAAAATAAATAAAAGATCTGCAGGTGATGTAACGGAGTTTGTCAAGGGGATACGATTTGTAAGTAATGTTCAAATGAACTTTTATAAATTCAGATTATCCATGTATACTGAACTGTTTTGTATTTACTGTGAAAGGAATTTGTGTTTTGTTCTTAGTATTTGCATATATTTGTTCCTGGTGTATTCCCCAAGAAACAGCTTTTGTTTCCCGTTTTCGTGGACGGTATTTTATGCTTTAGTGCTGTTCTTATAGACTTCAATACAAAATTCACACTGTGAAAACTAAACTATTCTGATACTTTTAAAGACACTTTATGATTTTGTTTATTTTTATTCTTCACCCTCAATTTAGCAACGACATTTGCCCCGCCCCCCTTCAAAAGTTTTCATCTGTGGTCATTCAGTTTGAATAATGTAACCATTATTTTTCCTCATCTGATATTTAATATGATTTGGAATAGCATTTAGACATTATAATACATGTAATTAAATACATTTATTTGAATAAAGTGTTGGTTGTGCTTGTTTTATTCATTCAGTTTTCTGCTTGCAAGGCTAAAATGTTTCTTTATTTACAGTTTTATTTATTTTAGATGTGTAAAATAATTCAAAATTTTAAATGCAAAAAAATAATATGATGTTAAAGCTGCTGACAAGTGTGTAGATTTGAAAGAAATTGCAGTGTTCTTTAATGGAATATGTTCATTTTTAACACTTCTATGGCTGCTTTGTTTTTATTTTGGAGTTTCATGTGCCGGTTAATTAGGATATGCTTAGTTTCAGAATTATGATTTATATGTTATTTTCACATTCTGTTACAGTTATCCAAATATCAAGAATTAAAAAAAAATCAAGAAGTGGATAGAAACATAATAAAAATGGTCAAATCTGCTTGGAATTGGACAATTCTCAAAATCACACAAAGGAATCATGTCAGATTAGGACAATCCGGTGACTGAAAACATGTAAATATGAATTATTTACATCATTTTCTCCAGCAAATCATGTTTTTTTCTTTTTGTTACTAAATTACACCTTTAGTCGTAAAATGTGATCACAATTAAATGAAAATAGTTTTAACTTTAAAGGAGAAACATCCTCCATTTAAGATGGATATAAATATTAATAAGGCTAATTTACACTGACCGGTCACTTTATTAGGTACACCTTACCTGGGTTGGACCCCCTTTTGCCTTCAGAACTGCCCTAATCCTTCGTGGCATAGATTCAACAAGGTACTGGAAACATTCCTCAGAGATCTTGGTCCATGTTGACATGATAGCATCACGCAGTTGCTGCAGATTTGTCGGCTGCACATCCATGATGAATCTCCCGTTGCACCACATCCCAATGGTGCTCTATTGGATTGAGATCTGGTGACTCTGGGGGCCATTTGAGTCCAGTGAACTCATTGTCGTGTTCAAGAAACCAGTCTGAGATGATTCCAGCTTTATGACATGGAGCATTATCCTGCTGGAAGTAGCATCAGAAGATGGGTCCACTGTGGTCATAAAGGGACGGACATGGTCACAATTAGTACTTAGGGGTCCAAAGTGTGCCAAGAAAATGTCCCCCACACCAGTACACCACCACCAGCAGCAGCCTGAACCGTTGATATAAGGCAGGATGGATCCATGGTTTCATGTTGTTGATGCCAAATTCTGACCAGCATCTGAATGTCGCAGCAGAAATCGAGACTCATCAGACCAGGCAACATTTTTCCAATCTTCTGTTGTCCAGTTTTGGTGAGCCTGTGTGAATTGCAGCCTCAGTTTCCTGTTCTTAGCTGACAGGAGTGGTACCCGGTGTGGTCTTCTGCTGCTGTAGCCCATCTGCCTCAAGGTGGTGCGTTCAGAGATGCTCTTCTGCATACCTTGGTTGTAACGAGTGGTTATTTAAGTTACTGTTGCCTTTCTATCAGCTCCAACCAGTGTGGTCATTCTCCTCTGAACTTAGCGGATCGTCTCGACCATGTCAACATGCCACCATGTGATTGGCTGATTAGTAATTTGCGTTAACGAGCAGTTGGACAGGTGTGCCCAATCAAGTGGCGTATTCTGTAAATCGTGAACATTTAATGCTGAATGACGGTTTCAATGTTGTATTATACCCTAGGCCTGCATAATTGTATTTGTTTTCATGATAAAACATGTAGAAGATTGCGTTTTGTTCGTGTTTGGGAATAATGAACATTCCTATAAACCTCTACCGCTACCTACTGGGTAGAACATGTATAGCACACACTCGTCACAAGGCGCTCTACTTGTTTGTGTCAGAAGACTACATTACCCAGAATTTCCAGAAAAAGAGACAAAAGCTAAAAGTCTTTCCAGTTTACAATAAATCAAATGGGTAAAGTTTAAATATATTTCAAGTTAAATAGAAACAAAAGACACCTTTTCAAAACCGGAAGTTGGAGTCTGTGTTTTGGAAGTCTTCACCGGAAGTGCGGTGCGTTACAGTTTCGCAGGAGTTTCTAAGACAGAAAAGGCGTTTACATGTCCAACTTTCAGAAGAAACCAAGGAAAATATCATCAAAATGACAAAAGAAGCTGATTTTCTTGCCGTCGAGCATGCTAGATTGTATTGATGAGCAACATTTTAATCTACGTTTACTGCCCTCTAGTGGTCAATCAGAAACACAACAGTGAAACTGCTTAAAAAGCTACATTATTTCAAGTAAATCAAAAACTTGACAGTACTTGAAATCCTACACGATTTACTTTGCATTAAGTCACAAAATGTTGGTTTTTCTTCTGTGAAGGTTTTATACAATTTGTAATATTTTCTGCTGTTTTTTGCAATTTACTTTTAACACTACCTTTTGTACACTTTAATGAAAGTTTTCTATTGAAAATTTCCCTGACCTATGATTGGTTTCGCAAAAACAGCTAATTTCTCTGCTAAAGTACAAATTAAAGTTGATTTTTATTCTCTCAACACATTCCCCAAACCACAATGCTTGATAGAGTTGGGACTGTGGTGTGGTTATTATGACAAGAAAGTTCTTAGTTGGGGCTCTTCTCTCCCCACATTTGTAGGGACTTTCTGGACAGATTTGTTTCCTCCCAGTCTGTTATCACACATTTCATGGAAAAAAAAACTTAAGGATCACAAATGATGCCAAAATTACTAAATGGAAAATATTTCAACTAAATTCATAAACAAAATGAAATACACAACCACACAAGTAAAATTTACCACAAAGTACATACTTTATTTAAGGCCAATTTCAAAGTATCATATGAAGAAATGTATAATGTAACAGAATTTATCGTTCTAAAACACATGCACATACCTATCCAAAAAAAAGTCAATGCTGAATATAAATTCATTTCATGTGCATTTAGAAAACTCTAAATACAAAATCCTTTAACTTGTGATTAGTTCTACTGCTACAATGAGTCAGCTAACGCACAATTACACACTAAGTAAGGATTAAAAAAAAATCTGAATTGTGACAAAATGTGTCATTGCATTCAAATTGAACTCTAGCCGTGCGATGCAAGCACTGTAGTGTACCACTTATTCTAGTCGCTCCCCCCCTCCCTCCAACACGGTCCATCCATCTTTAAAACACATCAATATACGCTTTCATCATCAGTAAAGATCGGTAATAAAAATGGAGTTTCTCAAGGCAAAGTAATTCAAAACTGTCCTCTACTCTAGGATAAATGCACGGTGTTCCATCAAGTTGATGCGAACAGTTTAAAAATAGCCGGCATCCTGCAAGGCCTCCAGGAGGAGCAGGCAGATTACGCCAAGGCTACTGTAAAGATCTAGTCATCGTGTAAACATCATCGCAACATGATTAGAAGTTATCAGCGTCTCCATTGCGGCTGTAGCGGTTTCTGAAAATATGTAAACATGCGAGTGCTGTTCAAGGATCGCCTGCTTCTTGGGTCTGAATGCTCGTCTGGTTAAATCTCAGGGTTAGTCACTCAAAAACAAAGCGTGTAAAACAAAAAGGAAAGTGGCTAGAACTACACGGCTGTGTCGGCTAACACTTCGAACATACGTGAATCACCTCATTAGCTTATACGGTTTGTTCATACAGATACTGTTTAACAAAAATCACTCCGATGGAAGCAGAATGGGTTGACTGCAATTTTTGATCGTTTCTGATTTTTTCCAGAAAATAAAAGACAAAAACAACAAACACATAAGCTGTGTAAATATCAGCCATCCGCCAAACCCCGACCTTCGGTTTTTCCTTTAACATGACTCTAAAACCTGCTTAAACTTGTCCAAGCTGTAATCAATGAAAACACTCAACACAGCACCATACGAGGGGTTTCAGACCGTTTCGAACATTAAAATTCATTTATACTGTCACATGCTTAAACTGATCTGAGCTAAAGTTTCTTGTGAGCCTACAGATTGGCCTCTTTTCTCTTTTTTGGTTCGTGTTTAAGCAGATATAGTAATAAGCTGCTCGTGATCAACAAAAATACAAAAACACTAATATGTATATGTGTTTTTATATATATATATATATATATATATATATATATATATATATATATATATATATATATAGTAAAGCAAAAATAAAAGAAAATCAGACAATTGGTTATATTTTAAAAAATAAAATAAAAAACAGTAAAGCCTAAATAAAGTGTGTTCTACTGAATCTTGTGAGAGCAGTTGACCCTGATAAAAAACGTTTCAATAAATCTGTGAGTAAAAGCAAAAATAAAAAAATTTGATCTAATCTACCAAACAGGTGTAACGAGATTACGAAAAAAAGAGAAAACTAATAAAATGAGTGTTAGGCTCGGATAAGGATGAGATACGAAGACACTAGAGGTTAAAAAAGATCCCCCAAATCACCTCACGTACATAAAATACAATATTTTTTGATTACTGATCCATAAAAAGGAACATGCGGCTTATATTCGTTAATACAGCCCGATACTTAGTGTTGCGTTACAGAAACTTGGTATTTACTCGAGTCGCTCGCGTCTAAAAAAAATACATCTGAAGGCACTTGATCGATCAAAGGTTTAACTTAGTCTCGCTGGCACAGCCAAGCAGCAATGTAGTCGGTCCCCTGGTCCCACCCC